>VWYI01034808.1:0-37567 GCA_013399455.1 Anthoscopus minutus | reverse complement strand
AGATAGAGACAGAGACAGAGATAGAGATATAGATATGGATATGGATAGAGATAGAGATAACACAATTTATTTCAAGGCAAAGTCCACACAGCTATATTTGAAAAGCAAATATTTCAGTTAATGTTGAGTTCCAATCACCACGGTATTACTATTTATTGGTGTAGTGAACTTATGAAAAAGAAATGCCAGCTGCCTCATTACATCATACTGAAGTGTTGCAAGATCTGACACAGATGTTTTGGACCATAGACATGAGGGAAAAATTTACCCATATGGGTGTACCCATATTTATGCAGCCTGGTGAGAGAATGCATTCCTGTATGTTAAGGTTATTTTGGAAGAGTCTTACATATTTATTTCAATTGATGTTCAATTGAAACAAAAATCTTTCTGATAGAGGAAAATTTTATTCAAATGGTTCCAGAAAAGCAGAGCTTTTGCTATGATTTTTATGCACTTTATATGTTTTTGCTGGCCATAAAGATGTTAAACTTCATAGTGTGAAAGAAACAGAGCTCCTTCATTTGAACTAATGGGCTTCTAATGAATTTTGTAAATGCTAATATGTTCACAATACATACAGTTGATACATAATGCTCTCCTTCTAAAATGAGTCTGTGTAAATTAACTTTGAAGGGTGTACATGCTGGTCTTTCACCCAGTAATTGCATGATGTGAACCCCCACAGCAGCTGATTTCAGAGTTCACCCTGGCAGATTCTTGATGGTGGAAATTTGCCACAACAATTACATCATCTTCCAACAAACCACATGTGCATGACAACAGCCAGCAATTACTTAAACTCCTATAATATAATTAATAATTTGATATAATAGGCCTTTCTTTCAGGAATTGCATTTCCATGACAAAGCCTGGGGAATTGGGGCACTTCTGCACACAAGCATAAGCTCTGGACATCATCAGAGGGGGAGATGGCTTTGTCCCTCCTCTCCTCAGTGCTCCAGGCTTGCACAATTTCTGTACTGCCTGGAACTCGGGATTAAAACTGTGACAGTCATCATTTTGGAAAACTCATTAAAATGCTGCCATTTATTTCTTTTTAGCCCTGAGCGAAGCCAATGCCCATCTTATGTTTTCTCTATCAAGTCAGCAAGGGGGGAGGAAAATAAACCTCTAGTCATGATTTATGGAAACAATAACACTTCCTTGAGTTTTAAAAACATCTGAAAGCAAATGTCATGCCCCTGCCTCCTCTCCAGCTCTCTGTGATGTTTTCCATTCTCCTGTGTTACAAAGACTAGTAAAGTCTCAGTAAAGACGTGTTGTGGTAAAAGTATTTCTGCTTTGAACTAATATTCTCCAGTAAGGTCACAAATCACTAGCTATGCAGCATTTGAAAACTACAAAATTATTGCAGATTCAGGCCTTGAAGCCCTTCTGTTTTCATTGTGCATAGACAGAAATCCTTGACGTATATTCAGGAAAGAGATCAGTTTAAGTTCTCTCCCTCTTCCTCCTTCCCCTCCTTGCTGCTTTTAGACAAGTGATTTATTTGAAAAATGTGTGACTTTTCTAATCATCCATTTATGGGGTAAGGGTTTTTGTAGCAATAAAAGGACTTAAGGCCAGCAAGGAGGAATTATGCAGCTTCTATTGTAAGGAAATGTAAAATAATTGCAGTTTTATGTGGCGTGAGGACACTTAGAGGAATGTGAAATCTTTATCTGCAGATGTGAGCTAACATTTTGTTTAGACTGTGGCTGCCAGAGGAAGATGTGAATAAACAGAAGGTCTTACTTTCCATAAGGAGCAAAAATTTTACTTTTTGGTCTTGTTTCCAAATTAATTCAAACTTGGTAAGTGGACTTTTTCTGCGTATTTTTAAAAGAAAAAAAATAGAAAAAAAAAGGATTTCAGAACTTAGCAAGTGGTTGGGAATATAGAAGGGCAATAGTGACATTATTATGCACAATACTACTGAATTTCAGAAAAAGGTTACAGACTACTTACAGAAAGCATATGTTAGCATAGATCCATATAATGTGGTTTTCAGCAATGAAGTAACTTACACAGAAGGGAAAATAGCAACTACTATGAATAGTGAATGTCTGCAAGACTGTTGATTTTAGGCTGTTTGTAGCTATTATCTCAATTTGCTCTTCCTTCCCTGAGTGTTCCTCTGTGTGATTTGTTTTCACAGCCCCCTGCCCAGATTCAGAGGCAGAGGAACCCATAGGTTCAAATGAATGATAATGAGCATTGTCAGAAAGGCAAGAAAATTGAATCCTTGTTCTGGCTGCCTGGCCAAGAGCTGCAGGATTTAATTGTGTCAATGGTAATGAGACCAAGCAGGCAGCAGATGCTCACGTGCCTTTACAATCCAAATCCCACCAACAATTTCCTCCCACAGAAACTTTGAGGGATGTATTGGCACCCTGGAGATGGTGATAGACCTGGTCTTAGCCACATGCCACCTGCTAGAGCCATTGTTAAAAAATAGAAAGAGGGAAAGAAGTGCCTATTAGGATAACAAAGTTGTTTGCTGTCTCTTGCAATGACTTTATGGCACTAGTTTTACTATACTTCAACTATTGAACAAAAAAAAAGAAACATCTGATTCTTTATAGAGAAACATTTTCATTGAGCATTATTAACAACTTATTTGGGAAGCCAGATGTTCAGTATCTATTATATATTCTGCTCAAAAACTCTGCCTGCCTTTTCCCCATTACAGCTCTCACTGTGTCTGCTTCCTCCAGCAGGTTTAAATTTTCACGTTTTCCCATTACACTGGAGCAGGGAGCATGTTTTCCTCCTTTTTTCCCAGAAAAATCCAGAAGGAAAAAGCACAGATACCCATGTGGAGTACTGTATAAATATTTACTATAAAACAAACTAGACAACATATTTGTTCCTTATTCACAAAGCAGGCTGGGTGATAGGATTGTGCCTGAAGAAAGGCCATTATAGGTTCCTTAAAGACACTACTTTTTAGTGCAAGCTTGCTAAATTCTGCAGGAGAGAGAGGTTTGGATCTTTCCAGGAAATATTTCTGCCCAACAGCAGCTGTTTATGGAGAAACCTGATGAGATGTCCTTTTTTGCCACAAAACTTTGTGTCCAGCTTTGCAGTCCTGTGGGGCTCATGCTCTTCAAGACATTTTAAGCGTCCCTGAACCTGCTGAAAACCTTTCTGGGCATTGAGCTGGTTTCCTGTCAGCCTCAGCATCAAAATCATAAAATCATTAAGGTCAGAAAGAGCCTCAAAGACTATCATCCATCAACCATCAACCTAAAGCTGGCGGATCCAGCACCATGTCTGCAAAGAAGTCAGTGACAACTGACTCCATGATGGCTGAACATGGCTGAACTCTGGCTGTGCTGAAGACAATTGACTAGTTTCCTTCTTAAGAGAGAGACCCTGACATCCTTGGAACATTTTAGTTACTAGCAGCCACTGGAAGTAGGTACATGAGAGGATCTGGATCATTTGGCTTAGGCTTTGAGTAGAAGACTGAACATGTGCTTTTTTCTGGTAAAAAGATACTTGAAAGACCAATTATGCTCCTTTTTAAAACTCCCAGGGGTAATGGAAGATGTTATAGCTCCAACCCAAAAGATTGGGTTGAGCCAGTAATTTGACAGACTGTGTTGCAGCCCTTACTAAATTTCACATCTACACCAAACTTCAAATCTTTAATTTCACAGAAACCCCACTCCTGCAAAGAAAAGTATCTCAAATGCAGCTGCTTTTTTCTGCTCTTTATAAAGAGTGGCCTTGAAAGTATCATCGCATCCTAGATTGTGTTTTGCAAGAGCAACACATTTGTCAAAGCAGAGGTGCAGTAGTTTAAGAAACAGAAAGCCTTTCAAATTTATTCATATGAAGTATTTCAAATTCCAGTGCATGTGGTGTATAAGTTTGCTAACATCTGGAATAAAACCAGATGTTGGAAATCCAGTGCCAGTACACCACCTTGTAGGACTGATTACCTCAGGCTGAGAGCACAGATGTTTCTGGTGCTTTCCCTGTGGGGAAAAAAGAGGTCTGGGATTTCTGCCTGCAGTAGTGACCACTCAATCCCATGGTGGCTGCACCACTGGGGCACAGGAGGTGAAAGAGCACCTTTGTTCCTTGAGTTCCACTTTGCATGAACCAAAGGTTATGGCAACTGTTCTCTGAAGCCTTTGGCTCTCTGTATTTTATGTATTTTAGTGGCAGGGATGATAAGAAAGAAAAAAGGATGCCTTAGGAAATGGGCAGTTATATCTGTAGTACACAACAGGACCTACAGCTCAGTTTGGGTAGCTTTGTAAGAAAGTGGAACAGGGCCACACAGCATTATGTCTGCTGGCTTAGATGCAGTGGGAAAGAAATGTGTTACAGGCCTGAGTGGTGCCTTTTCTCCCAAACATACATAATGTTCAAACACTCTTTTGGCTCTAGTATATGTATTGCTCTTAAAGGCAGTTTTGGGTAAACAGCTATCAATTAGAGACATTTTAATTCATATTTTACAAGGCAATAACTAAACAAAATGGCAAATGCATTAAAATGATCAAACAATGGAATTTCCATTGTATAATATGCCATATTAACTAATCCTCAAAAAAATTCAAAAGCATCTGCTGATACAGTGCAGGCATTTGTTTATAATATAGCTCTAGTAAACAGTAAGACTTATGCATATTTCTTTTTCACTTGGTAAATCATTTAGAGATAAAAGTTTTATTGGTGCAGAAAGAGATTGACTATTTAGGCACTTACCATGCATGGAACATTTATATACACAATGCTGCATTGCAAAACTGCCTTGGAAATTTACTAATGTAGCAGAAAACATGATCCCCTGCCCTTTGCTACAATGATTGATGATAATGTAAAACCTAATTTTAAACTCACATTTCAAAAACTTTCTCTCCCATCAGCAGGTATATAGAATTTGGTGGTTTGATGTATTTTAATGACCCATCAGATCTTTTTTTTAAGCAAGTTGAGAAAGTGAAGGTCAGGGCGCTGAACTAAATTTCTCTGTTTACTCCTTCTTCTGAATTTTGGACTTTTGTTCTAGGGCTTTGACTGGCTGTTTTTTGGGGCAGGAAAATACTTTTTCTTGGTACAGCTTTTACCTTTACCAAAAGTCTTCTGGATGTCTCTGAGGTGGCAGAGTGGCCTTTGAGACAGCTTGTGGAGGACACTGCACAGGAGGGGCAGTATTCTGATGGGAACAGATACTATTGAAACAGATTATCTTCAGTAAGAAGTACTGTAAGGCTCAGGTATACATGTACACAGTCAAGATATAAATTTTGTGAAGGTCAGGATTGATAATATTACGTGGACTTTCTGCTCTTCTGATTTTTCTGCCAGAATCCTTGACCTCATTTCTGACTGCCTTTTCATGTGAACTAGGGTAAGTGATGTCTGAGACACATTGTTTAATATTCACAGATCAATATATGTGCTCTGCCTGAGATATTTGGCCTTAACTAAGAAGACTATAATGTAGAGGCCATATTTTTGATAGTCCAATGGTCTTTTCTGTCTTTAATATGTCTTAAAGTAAGTCAGTCTCTGATGTCCCTCTGTTCTGAAAAGAATATCAGGTCTAAGTGTGACTGATGAGATAGTAGATTTGACAAATACAGAATTGATTTGTGGTAAGTTCTGTTATATGGTTGTTTATGAAAAAAAATGGACTGAAATGTTAGCTTCCTTCCACCTACTCCAAAGAACAATATCACATTTACCTTTGATCAGCTTTTTGGGCCCAAGAGTGAGTATAAAATGGCAACATTCATTTGCCTACAAGAATACTCCTCACTCAGTCTGGACTCATGCTGCAGCAGATGGAAATATTAGTTTTATTTTGGGAAATATGTTTTTTGAAGAGGGATGGAGGAGGAAAGAGGGAGAGAGGAAGAAAGAAGCAAAGAGAGAGAAGCAAGAGGGAGATGAAGCTCCTCAGTTTTGTCACTCATTGTGACAGAAATGTTCTTTTAAAATACATTACTGACATAGGAAGGCTTGTCTTTCTCATTCATTGAACAGATGCCAAATAAAATTTTATCTTGCAACGTCTTGTGCACTGGAACATAGCTCTTGTGACATTTTAGAACATAATGCAACATAAGGTAATAAATCATACTGAAGTGAATAAAACCTCATTTTTGTATATATATCTTGAGGAGGGGAATGAACCAAATGGCACAGTGCTAATTTTACCATGCTTCTATCATTGTTAAGAAAATAATTTTTTTTCTTTCCCATCCTTGCAGATGGACTATTTATCAAAATCGTTCTTAAAATAAAATTATTTTTCACCTAATTTTTGTGTATATTGTGCACCTAGGGGGTCATAAACTTTTAGAAGAAAATACAGGCTTGAGAGGTCAGTAAAACTCCTCAGAGTAACAAGACAGACTTTAAAGGGTATTTACCACAAAAATAAACCTCCTTTCAGCTAACAGAAATAAACCTCCCTTCAAGCTAAGGGAAAAATAATTAACCTGTTGTGCAGCTGTGGTTTCTGAAGCAGTACTGTAGTCAAATTAAAGTGCAATTTAGAGTCAGTTTGTTTTTCTTCGGTACATCAGTGAAGAACTGGAGTGCAACTTCAGATGGTCCTTGTGGTGAACAGGTCTGTTTTAGGTGGGCATAATTGATATTAGTCTCCAGGAGGCCAGCAGCACTCTGATCATGTGCCTAAGAGCACTCACAATATCAGGCTCACTAAGAAGCATCTGCTGCCTGCACGTGGGACTCTCTTTTCTTTGTGAGGGAAATCTGTCATGTCAAAGGTGGACTGGAGTTTAAGAGACTTTCAGACAAAACTCTTTCAACTGGATTTTGGAGATACCAACTTTGGGAGTGCTCCTAAGCACCCTAGAGAAGCATCACTTCTAGAAGTGCTACATGCTTAAATATTGCTATGTTTAAGCAAACAATCTGATGATATGCTCCTTCTCACTTGCAAAAAAGCTTATCAAATGAGAAAATAAAAAAAGAAAATTGAAATTTTCTCCTTACTTTAGTTCAGAATTCAGATAAGGACTATTTTGCCAATGACATTTTATCATCATTGTAAGTGCAAGTAGGCAGTTGTAAGACACTGTGGACTTAAGTGATAATATGGCATGTAATATGACTGATAAAGTTGTAAAATAAAAATAAATTCAAAAAGGGAAAAAAAGAAAAGAGGTGCTATAGTTCCTATCAGTAGGTATCCTGCTCTGTATTATGATACAGAGTGTGTCTCTGAGAAAGACCAATGTGACAAAGTGGAATTACTACTTGGAAAATGAAAAAAATTGCATAAAGCAAGTTCTGCATATCTAAGTCTACTAAACAGTTCTTTGGAAGAACATGTAATCATTTAAAAATATACATAATAGTTTTAAAGCAGTGGAATTATTTTTACTATGAATTATTCATCTCCTGTACTCATCATGTAAAGGGGTGGTAACTTATCAACAAAATACTTTTTATTGACACTAAGAACAGCATTTAATTGAACTTCTTTCTGCAATTATCGTCAGAAAAGGGTTTACACTTGTACTTTGGAAAAATGTTTTAGGAAGATTTATCAGAGCTGCAAAAAAAGCTGTCCATGAACTAATGGAATTATGCTATCTTTGAATTCTCTCCATCAGAACTTAGAATGGTCACTAATTCCTTTCTTTGCTCTTTTGGTGTTTGCAAAGGGGTTCACTAAAGCCTGAATTGATATAATTATTGGCCTGGATTGTTAGAGATTTAGGCCAGATGGCTATGGGTTTCTAAAGTCCCAGTTGCTTGTGTTAGCTTTTCTAGTTTGACTATAGGGTTTGGGGATCAGCAATTTGAAGGGGCTGCAAACTTGTAAAACAGTATTATTCATGGGGGCAGAATGTTCATCAGCGTGACCCAGTACTAAATACATTCATTATGAGCATTTCTATTCTGCACAATTTGCCACACAGTTCTAGTTTGTGGAAGAAAAAAAAGGAGACAATGGCTTATAAAATGCTTTTGAATGCTTAAAAAGAAGGAGAGTTCACACTAAGCCTCCTCTGTTTTCTTTTTCAGCAAAAACCTTCTTAGTAACTTTGGCTGAGCTCTGCTGGGAATAAGTAAATTGGGCAAATAAGAGATTTACTCTTTACATTTTTGGATATGCCATGGGGGAACACAGGGAGAAGAGCAATAAAAGAGTGATGGTATCCTTATGGGCAATGCTAACAAGCAAATGGACAAAATTAGCAGGAAAGAAAAGAGAAGCATAGCAAGCCTGTGGATAAAATGATAAAAGCATATGTAAAAATGAAGTAGAAGTCACATAAATAGATACCATTTGGAAAGAGAAGAAAGCATCAGCTTCCATGGCCTGAATGCAACCTGAAGCTCACACATGGATCTGTAACATTTCTGGTGTGCATAAAATACATGCTCAACTCAGACTTAAGATTATACTTTTGTGTGCAAATGTGGGGGGGTGTAGTTTTCTGCAACAGAGAGGGGAGGAATTTGTCGTTTTCTAAACAATCTATCTTGTGGCTTCTTTTCCTTTAAAATACTTGGCATGTAGAAGGTGTGCTCAGCACAGACTGTCAGGGTGGAGAATGAAGTGCTGTTTCAAATAGGATGAAAAAGATCATCTGAAGTAGCACTGGAACAGCAAATAAAAAAGCTCAGAGACATGAACACACAGAAGAACGGGACTCGGGCAGAGCCAGCTGTGCTCAGGGCAGAGATGCTGCGAGGCAGCCAGGGAAGGACTGGAGAATGCAAGATGTTCCGGAATTGGGAAGGAGGACAGGTTTCGTGGAGTGGAGGAGCTCTCGCAGGGCTCCAGGCAGAAAAACAAATATTGGGAACATTCACCTTGTAGGTAAACAAGCAGCAAGAAAACGGTCTTGCGGCATGGATAGCGACACGTCACCCCCAGCTCTTTTACTAAGCAAACCCGCTTAAAATCTCCCAGCGCGTTAAACAAGGGGTAACCTAAAAGTATGTAAATAAGGAGCGAGATCGCAATTCTCGTGGCAGGAAGGGGAGGAATTAAAATCACAAAACCCCTCTAGAAACTGCCATGAAAATTCAGGGGGTGGGGAGGAGAGACGTTGATTTAAAGTTGTCCATTAGTCATCTGTAGCCCCCAACCCCCATCCTTGGCGGCGAGCGGGCGCTGGCCCGGAGGCCGCCAGAACTCCCATTCCCCCCGCCCCGTCGCGCCGGGCTGCGGGCCCCCTCCCCTTCCCTCCCCTCCCTTCCTTTGGGATTGGCTCATTGGCTGCACTGGGCTCAGCACAGGCCGGGCAAAAGCTTTGTCTGCGGACTTGGAGTGAAGTTGCGGAGGATTTTAGGCTGGAGCCGGTGCAGGAGGGCATTCAGTCCGGCGGCGTGTGCGGAGAAGGACGGGAGGACGGGCTGCAGATCCATCCCGCCGGCTCCCGGGGGTCTCGATGCTGACGGCGGGAGAAGAGCACGCTGCCCCGGAGCATCTCAGCTTGGAAGAGGAGCACTGAGTCAAATGAGAAAGCGTGGATTGCTTACAGATTATATCTGGATGTCCCGGCACGGTGTGTATTAAAAAAAAGAAAAAAAGTTTTTTGATCTGTAAGTTATTAATACTTGGCGGACTAGAAGAGGCGTTTTCAAGCTGGAAAGGACCAGATGTGCTTTGGATTTAAGGTACCGAAGGAAGGCAAAATAATTGCTTTTTAACTTATTGGGAGAAATTAATTGCAAAAACTTACCAATGTATCGAATCGGCGGTAAAATGCACTTTCTATTCATTTTTGCACTGATCATAATATATTGCAGTAATGCTGTGCTGGGCAAGAATTTGAAGTACAGGATTTATGAGGAGCAGAGGGTTGGATCAGTAATTGCAAGACTATCGGAGGATGTTGCTGATGATTTATTAAAAATGCCTAACCCTTCCTCAGTTCGGTTTCGAGCCATGCAGAGGGGAAATTCTCCCTTGCTTGTAGTCCGTGAGGATAATGGAGAAATCAGCATAGGAGCTAAAATTGATCGGGAACAACTGTGCCAGAAAAACTTAAACTGTTCCATAGAGTTTGATGTGATCACTCTGCCCACTGAACATCTGCAGCTTTTCCATGTTGAAGTTGAAGTGCTGGATATTAATGACAACTCTCCGCAGTTTTCCAGAGCTCTTATCCCTATTGAGATATCAGAGAGTGCAGCTGTAGGAACTCGGATCCCTTTGGACAGTGCTTTTGATCCAGATGTGGGAGACAACTCCCTTCACACTTATTCCCTTTCTGCAAATGATTTTTTTAGCATTGATGTGAGAACCAGGACTGATGGTGCTAAGTATGCTGAGCTGATTGTTATTAGAGAGCTGGATCGTGAGTTGAAATCGATTTATGAACTCCAGCTCACTGCCTCTGACAAAGGGGTGCCTCAGAGATCTGGGTCATCCCTCCTGAAAATCAGCATTTCTGATTCCAATGACAACAGCCCTGTGTTTGAGCAGCAATCATATATTATCCAGCTCTTGGAAAACTCTCCTATTGGGACTTTGCTCATAGACCTCAATGCTACTGATCCAGATGAGGGCGCCAATGGGAAGGTTGTGTACTCTTTTAGCAGTCATGTGTCTGCCAAAATCACAGAAACTTTTAGGATAGACCCAGAAAAAGGTCACCTGACCCTGCTGAAGCAAGTGGACTATGAAGTAACCAAATCCTACGAAATTGATGCTCAGGCTCAGGATATGGGGCCAAATTCTATTCCAGCTCACTGCAAAATTATAATTAAAGTTGTGGATGTGAATGACAATAAGCCAGAAATCAACTTAAATCTGATGTCCACAGAGAGGGAAGAAGTGGCTTACATTTCTGAGGGGTCACCCCTGGACACTTTCGTTGCCCTGGTCAGAGTGCAAGATAAGGACTCTGGTGTGAATGGAGAGATCATTTGTAAGCTCCATGGGCATGGCCACTTTAAACTTCAAAAGACTTATGAAAATAACTATTTAATCTTGACTAATGCCACTCTAGATAGGGAAAAGAGATCTGAATACATCTTGACTGTAATAGCAGAGGACAAGGGAACACCAAGTCTCTCCACAGTGAAACACTTTACTGTCCAAATCAGTGATGAAAATGACAACCCACCCCGCTTCCAGACAAACAGATATGAAGTTGTTATCTTGGAAAATAACTCACCAGGAGCATACATCACATCAGTCACAGCTACAGACCCAGATCTAGGTGACAATGGGCAGGTGACATACACTATTTTGGAGAACTCTGTTTTGGGAAGTTCTGTAACCTCCTATGTGACCATTGATCCCTCCAATGGGGCGATCTATGCCCTGCGAACCTTTGATCATGAAGAAGTAAATCAAATTGCCTTCATGGTCCAAGCTAGGGATGGAGGGAGTCAGCAGCTCATTAGCAACACCACGGTTGTACTCACTATCATTGATGAAAATGACAATGCTCCTGTCATCGTGGGGCCGGTGCTACACAACAGCACAGCAGAAATCTCAATCCCTAAAGATGCTGAAATTGGCTTTCTTGTCACCAGAATAAGGGCTATAGACAGAGACTCTGGTATGAACTCTGAACTCAGCTGTTCCATAGTAGCTGACAAGGAAAACAACATCTTTGTGATGGATCCCCAAACTTGTGACATCTCTATCAATGTGAGTGTTGAATCAGTTCCAGCAAAACAATGGGAGTTTTTGGTGATAGTCCAGGATAAAGGCAGCCCTCAGCTTAGTACTAAAGCTCTTCTGAAGTGTACCATTTTGGAGCATGTTTATTCATTTTCAAGCACCGAAGCAACTATGGTGAGCCAACCCTCCCTGGACATCTCCATGATAACAATTATATCCTTAGGATCAATATGTGCCGTGTTATTGGTTATTATGGTTATCTTTGCTACGAGGTGCAATCGAGAGAAAAAGGACACCAGGTCTTACAACTGTCGTGTGGCTGAATCAACCTACCAGCACCATCCAAAACGTCCATCCAGGCAGATCCACAAAGGGGACATTACACTGGTGCCAACAGTTAATGGCACGCTACCCATCAGATCTCACCACAGAGCTTCGCCATCATCGTCCCCAGCCCTGGAGAGGGGTCAGATGAGCAGCCGACAGAGCCACCACAGCCACCAATCACTGAACAGCCTGGTGACCATCTCCTCAAACCAGGTGCCTGAAAATTTCTCCCTGGAACTCACCCATGCTACACCAGCTGTCGAGGTAAGGTCCAGACCTTGGTTTTGCATGTTCATTTATGCAGACACTCATTTGGAAGCATACACACACCCCTGTGTGCAATCTGTGAGAACAAGAGGCAGCTAGGGAATATGCTTCATGGATTTCTCTCACAGCTTTTCAGTTTTACTCCAATATCAACAGATTCCATTATCCTGAGGAACAGTGCTAAATCTGTTGTCAATAGCATTATTCCTTGGTTCTTCCCTGTAAGGTCAAAGCAATGGAGTGGAACATAGTGTTTGGCAGTGATTAACTCTTTGCTCTTTCTTCCTTGCCTTCCCTCTCCCTCCAGTCTGTACAGCTTCATCTGAGAAGGAGTTCCTGAGTATTTATATTCTGAAACAATCCAGGAAACTCTTTTATTAATGGGGGTGCAGAACTAAAACATTCTGATGCAGTTTGAGTACAGCTGGAGTAACATATGATCACCATATCTCAATCTCTGAGACTCCCTGTCTCAGTTTTTACTGTTGGGTCATGGCTTAAATAAATTAGAGCTGTGTCCTGGTAACTCTTTACATGTAAAGCAAGGCTGTTTTGTTTTGAATTAGGATCCTGGAATGGTAAAGGCTTGCTTCTAGTATATTAAACCGAAATAAAACACCTCTGTTTAACTGCTTGTTTTATTTGTTAAGGAATTAATGATTATGAGTTCAGAGGCTAATGAACAGCAGTGAACTTCCTCATTTTACAGTCTTCAGATGTTCTTGTGTCAGACACTACACTACCAAATAGTCTATTGTACTGCAATATGTATGTGGAGGAATTTGATTTAATTAAATCTTAAAGGAGAAAAAAATAAATCACAAACAAACCTGAGAAGCAAATTAGTGGTTTTATAACTAGGAGCTTATGGTTTCATTTCAAGGAATCAGTCTTTTCACCTTTTTTTTAGCAGGTTTCTCAGCTTCTCTCGATGCTTCACCAAGGCCAGTATCAACCAAGGCCAAATTTTCGAGGAAACAAATATTCTAGGAGCTACAGGTAAGAATCCAGGTTGTTATGCTACATATGAATGCACATGGATAAGAAAATACAGACATGTATTTTTAAACAAAAAGTGGACTATAACATACTTGAGATAATGTATTTCTCCACAATTCTCTTTAAAGATATGCCCTACAAGACATGGATAAATTCAGCTTGAAAGACAGTGGCCGAGGTGATAGTGAAGCTGGAGACAGCGATTATGATTTGGGAAGAGAGTCTCCAATTGACAGACTTCTTGGGGAAGGATTCAGTGACCTTTTCCTTACAGATGGGAGAATTCCTGCAGGTAAGAGCACAATGGAAGCTGAGCAGTTTATTTACAGTTCTGCCTGGCTGTCACTTTGATAAAACTACTACTGAGAAAGGAAAAGTTCTTTCTTCCTTCCTTTTTTACTTTTCTTCATGGTAAATATTAAGTTGAAGCCTTGATGTATCTACTAAAATGAAACCGCAGACACAGCTAGCTCCAGATTTCTCCTAAAACTATGATCTGCTCCAAGTCCTTAGACTCTAAATGACTGGGTGGATGTTTTTGCAAAGCTAGGCAGTTGTGGTTTGTTAAAAATATAGTGAACTATAATTTGGGAGATAGGTTTTCCACAGTAGACTTGAACCATATGATACAAACTTTTACCATTTAGAAACTGAGTGTGAAAGTAAACTAGAAATACGGATGGAGAAGAAAGAAAAGTGTTTTTCCCACTGAAAAATGAACTTGAATAGCAAGGGAAAGTTCTAAATATTTCCCAGATTTTAAACCTTGCAACACTAATTTCTGGAAGGAAGAGCTTAAGAGATACAATTCAGGGACAGAGTGCTGAAAGGAAAAACAATTAGAAAATGTTGAGTGGCAGTAAGATAAACACACATATACATATTCATGTGTAAGAAGTATTGCTTTTAAATTTATGCCTGAATAAAAGTTGAATAAAACATCATGGGAATTCCTGCTTAGTACAGATAGAAGAATTTTGTAATTGCTTTAATAATTATACAGCCTCTGATTGTACCCTAGATCTTGTTCTTACTTCAGATCATACTTAGTTCTCTGTGTAACCAGAGGGCCAGATAATTTCAGTAGGATTCACTGAACCAAATTTATAAATTTAACGAGTTTAGTAAAGTAATTTTCTAAATGGAGGCCCTATGCCTTGGGGGATGGTACAACATATGGCCTTCTTAAAGTGACCCCCATGTATTAACCAGAGTTGTACACTACACAAGACTGGTTTTCTTATACATTTTAGTTATAAAATTTTCTGTGCATAATTTGCTCCAGTCTAGGTCTCGTATCACCTGGCTGTTCACCTACCTCCTCAAATGTGCTCAAAACCAGAGGCCTTGAAGACTGACTCTGTTTTCAGAATCTTTAATCTAATCTGAACTTCTAAAACATGTTTATCCTCATCCTCCTTAACTAGTTATTCCTCTACCAGCTAGCATGAGGGATGTCTCATTCTTTCCTATGATTTAGCAAGGAGTCAGGGAGGGATCTGCTGAAGCTCACAGTTGGTCTGGGGAACTTAAATTGCAATGGTGTTTGCACTGGCATGCAGCCCTGCTGCTGCCAAGGAAGAGTGATCCCTTTATAGTGGGCAAGATGGGGCTGCCAGCAGACAGGAATGATTGTCCTCTTAGTTGGCTGAGATGCCTGTGACCCATTTTCAGCTCTTAAAATTCCCTCTCTGAACAGTAAGCCTAAGTATAGGATTTCTAAAAATGCCAGGCTAATTAAACTCAAAGTAAGGGAAACCCCTCTCAGTTGCAGTCTCACCTGCTATGTGTGGCCTTAATCCTTCAGATAAGTCTTTTAACTTGTTCAGATGAGATCCGAATTGATCTAAAATCCCAATATATATGAAAAGGAAAAGAAAACTTCCTGAAGGTTTCATGTTCTCCATTTGAAAGGTTTCTGCCTTGTCAGTCTGGACACAGGCAAAAATGTTGTGAGGAGGTCCTTTCAGTTTGTCTGTTTAAGGTGGAACAAGAAAGGAATATTCTGGGGAAAAAGAAAAAAAAAAGGAAAAAAGCTGTTTTGCATCTGGACATTTTAAAATTTATTGCTGATTTAAGGACAGATTGTGTCACCATTCAGTTACTTCAGAGTATCTTTTGATCTTATGTTCAGGAATCAGAATTTATCATTTTAAACCAAAACCATTCCTGATAACAATGTCTGCAAACTGACACTAAGACAAACTTTGCTATTAATGAAATGCTAGACCACTGAAAGTATCTAATGAATTTAAAGGAGTCTTAAAGGAGTCTTCTTAGTTAGAAGTGTAATCCTCACCTTCTGGGATTGACTTGAGAACTGGTCATCGATAACTTAGAACTTTTGACAGTTCTAACTTGGGCATTTTCTGTAAAACATTATACATAGAAACAAATGCAGGCATTTCAGTTGCTTGTAACAAAACTTCAGCCACTGATATATTCTAGTTTGGTTTGTTTGTTTGTTTGAAACTTCCTGGATCAGAAGTTATTTTGAAATAGATTGTGCAATATCCAGGCTGCAGTGTTGTATTATTGAAGAAATTCATACTTTTGCCTGCATGACATGGAGAAAGTTTATACTCATAGGAATGGAAAGGCCATTAGGAAAACAAACAATATGATAGTCTGTGTAAAGTGCAAAAATAAATAGTGCTGACAGTATGAGAAGTGGACTTTATAAATCACTAGTACATCTTAAACTGAAATACTCTGTTCAGTTCTGCTTACACCACTACAAAAAGATTTTTTGATAAATGGAGTGGATCCAGAGGCAAATAGGAAATGTGTTGAGGGAGCAAGGAAAACTTCCAGGGCATGACTGCAAACATTTCTTATTCAGTCAGTATATACTGCAAAAGAACAAGAAACTCTATTCTGTGTGGGATAATCTAAACATTAAGAGGTTAGGGCAGGAGCTTCTTATGGTCAAAGTATGCATAATGCAGAGTCTGTCATTTCTGAAAGCTGTCTTTTGAAGTTGGTGACTCAAACCCATTAGGGTCCCAGCAGCACCCAGATCTTCTCCAGTATATCTGGCAGGCAAACAGATGCCTAGCCTGAGGTGAGGCTTTTTGTCCTATGATTAGTTACCTTTGGAGTGGAAAATTTAGCATCATGCCTGGCACATCCCTCTCTACAGATCTATCAAATTGAGCTTTGCCTGTCTCTGCTTCCGGGAACCATTCCCAGACCTCTTGGAATGTTTGCAAAGGACTCTTGCAGTGACCCTTTGGTGGGCCAGTGTGGACCAGTGTAGTACTCAGGGTTGCAGTCATTTACTATCTTCTTGCTTCTACCTGAGAGACATCAATAAACCAAGAAGCTGAGAGAGCAACTTTGTTATCTTCTGCTCTTCAGCCCTCATGGCTGACCTCATTCCCATCCAGTGGGTTAGAGCCCTCCTTATGCCAAGGCCTGAGCCAGCACAGGCCAGTAACCTGAGCTACAGAGCTGCACCTGAGAGTATAAATCCAGTATAAACACCAAAGTCATACAGGCTGGGAATTAGACCTTAGGTATTTTGCTAGTGGATTAAAATTTAACTGAATTAAAAAGGTAATACAGCAGTGGGTTGGTCACCCTGAGTTCTACATTTACCTTAATGTCAGAACAAAGGAGTTAATGGAAAAGGAGATCCTTCTGCACATTGTTATTATTCTTTGTTCTTTATTTCTCCTGTGCATTTAGTCCCACTTGATTGTTCTGATATAACTCACTAGTTGCATGTGGAAGACTTCTCTAAAACTCGTGAGTGCTTGGAGGAAAAAATGTCTTCCTTTTATTTTATATTTTTTAATGAACTAGAACTGTACAAAGGGCTTGTGGGACTTCAACCCACGAGTGCTTGTTTTTCCACCCAGAATTTACATATTTATCTTCCGCTTCAACTAAGAGACTGCATTACTGTCTTACATGAACTGCATTGGTTGTTCATGTTCTTGGCAATGGAGGTTACAAGACCATTTCTGTTTGCCACTTTCCTGCACACAGAAGGTGAAACCAAATGCCAGATTTGAACATCTCTGGGGAAGTTCAGTCCTGGTGACAGGAATGCATGTGAGTGCATGTGCTGTGCGCAGCAGGAGGGGTTGCTCACTCTCCTCATATTTCTCTTGCAGCTATGCGCCTGTGCACAGAGGAGTGCAGGGTTCTGGGCCACTCTGACCAGTGCTGGATGCCACCTCTTCCCTCTCCCTCCTCTGACTACAGAAGCAACATGTTCATCCCTGGGGAGGAATTCCAGTCACCCCAGCAGCACCTGCAGCAGCAGCATCATCATCAGGGCCTTGAGGAGGATGCCCAGGCAGCTGACACCGGTGAGAAAAAGAAGAGCTTTTCAACATTTGGGAAGGACTGCCAGAGTGAGGAGGAATCAGGGGACACCTGCACCTCCTCGCTCCTCTCCGAAATGAACAGTGTCTTCCAGCGCCTGCTGCCTCCCTCATTGGACGCCTACATGGAGTGCAATGAGATGGATCGCTCCAACTCACTGGAGCGCAGGAAGGGACATTTGCCAACCAAGCCTGTAAATTATCCACCCGGGGTGGCAGCCTGGGCAGCCAGCACACATTTCCAAAACCCTGCCAACAATGGGCCCACTCTGGGGACTCACTCGGGTGCACAGCCTTCATCCAAATGGCTACCTGCCATGGAGGAGATCCCAGAGAATTATGAAGAAGATGATTTTGACAATGTGCTCAACCACCTCAGCGATGGCAAACATGAACTCATGGACGCCAGTGAGCTGGTGGCAGAAATTAACAAGCTGCTGCAAGATGTCCGGCAGAACTAGTTGTTTCAAAAGCCTATTTTTCCATATTTATGGAAAACTAGAAGGGGGAAAAAAAAAGAACACAAATAGACTGAGGAGAACTGGCATTGCCAACTAGTTGCATTTATCATAAATGTGTCTGTGTATGTTGAATATTAAAATACTGTATTTTCATATGTACACAATGCAAGTGTGATTATCTTTATCTGTATTTTAAAAATACATTTGTACCTTATATTTATGTGTAATTTAACAAATAAATTTTATTTTTGTACTCCCACAGCAAGCATGTTTTCCTAAATGTATATAGATGGTGCCACCGTTGTCAAACTTAGAGCATTCTTGCCACACAAGCATATTTAAAAAAAAAAAAAAAAGAAGAAAAAAAGAAGAAGGATATTGTTTTCCCTTACTATTTTTTTCAAGTATTTCAAATACAAATTCAAAACGCTGAAAAAGTTATGCAAATGTTATTTTCAGTAAATGATCCAACACCTTTTTTGCAATGTTTTATTCTTATAATAAAGAATTGTAACTCCCACAAAACCCCAAATGTCCTTTTTTATTTTGATATTTTTGGTCTATAGAATACTTTTCTCATTTAATTAATCGATTATTGCAGGTTGAGTTCTTCCTGTCTTTGGCACATAAATGTTTTCCCCAGTGAACAGATCACGGAATTCAGTGATGGGTTCCACTGTGATCCCTGCAAGAAAATGTAAATTTGTTGGGCTGTTGCACTGCAAAGCCAGTTGAAGTTGGTGGTGTATACTTGAAAGACAGCAATAAAATCAGCTTTTCTGACCCCAGGCTGAATTCTAAATTTATGCAAATACAAAAATTGCAATGAACTGCTTTATATCTTTGTAAATGACACCAAAATAAATGTTGCATCTTCCGGAAAAACAGCTTTATTTTGCCTCTGAACAACAATTACATTTTTATATTAGCTATATTCTCTGTTGTAGTGTGTCTGTCTTTTATTTGCAAAGTAGTACAGAAATGTTTGAACTTCCTAGAAAGTTCACTCTGGCTACATCCCATCCTTCCATAGTGGGGCTTCTCCCTGTCCTGAAGCTCAGTGAAAAGTCATTTATATTATGCTGCCATTGCTGCAGTGGGGATGATGTAACTAATATTCCTCAGATAAAAGTCAGTGTCGTCCTTTGAGTTCCTTTTTTCAAAACTATTTTTTGTTAGCCTGTCATACACAAGGAGATATTTGTAGTAGTAAACAAATGGATTTTACAGTTGAGAAATATGGGTGGGCTTTGAACCCCCAGTGCTCATTTCAGTAGTATTAACAGATGGCCATAAAAACCTGTATTTCGGCATTTATGCAGATGCATACTTTATATGGTATCTATTTTTGGCCAGAACTGTGAAAAACAGTTGGAATAATCCAAGTCAACCTGGGCATAAAACTGATATATTTGTTCTGGATAATCACACTTGTCAAGTAATCCTATAAAATATTTTTTATGCTAGATACAAAAATTCCTGTTTAATGTTACCCAAAAAAAGCCAGAATTTTGTTGCATGAATAAGCTTCATTTCTTTTCTTTGTATGCAAGGAAACTTTAATCTCTTTATTGGTTTCACAGTCCTGTAGATAGGATATTTGAAGATGTGTAGGCATTTGTTGACACCTGAACAGTGAAGAGATTCTCAGCTTATTCACACATCAGGAGTTCATGCTATGCTTTACGGGTTAGAAGTACCATGACCTCCCATTGAGAGGTCAGTTACAGCACCTTTGAATGCCAACAGGGCTTGAGTCTCATGGAGCTGCTGTCTGTTGTTGAGAGGAAGAAGCTGTAACACCTCATTAAATATTTGACACCTCTTCCCTGTTTTTACCATTCATTCCTATTAGTAGGCATTATTGGTCCCACAAACTTCACTTGGGTCCCATTCTCCCACTCTCCCTCACTCCAGGGGCTCAGATTGGAGTAGGCAGCTGTTCTGTAAGTGTCCTCTTTGGCTCTCAGGGTCACCAGGAACTGACTTTATAGCTGTGCCTCCAACCCATATTCAGCTGCTGCTGACAGGAGTCCTTGGATCCTTATCCTGGTTTGTCACCTTGGCATGCTGAGGACTGCCAGTGGATCCCTTTGCCAGCGCCTCTCTAAACCCTCTGCATCCATGTTCTGTAGTGTTGAACTTCGCCAGTGTGGATACTGCTCTTGCTGGGATTGTTCTCAGCTCCTGATCTTTCTGATGTTTTAAAACAGCAAGATCAGGCTGATGCTGAAGCCAGGACACTTCCTAAAGTTGAAAGATAAAGTCCTAAAAAAAAGATGAGTCCTAAAGTTCGCAAGGGCTTAACTTCCTCCTGCTTAACAAGGTTGTTTCTGTCTCATCTCAACCCTTCTCATGAAGTTTCTTCTTCAGTGTTCAATTTTAGCCCTGTTTTCCAAGTTCCCTCACCCTTACCTCATGTTAACTCCTCTTGGCTCTCTCACTCCATTTCCCTTAATATGTGAGCCACATGCTAATCCTGCACAGCCCATAGATGTGCTTACAGAGTATATCGTATCCCAATAACCCTGCTCATGACTGAATTTCCCTGTTTCTATCTCTTTAGTTGGATCTAGCCAGCACATCCCTCAAATTCTCTTGCCCTAACTTTTTGATGTGTAATTGTAATTACAACATAGTTGTAAGTTACACTGGCTTCCCGAATTCCCCTACACCTAATGCCTTCTTTGGGTGTCTGCACAGCATGGAAAGGGCTGACTTGCATGGCTAAACCTCCCCACTTCTGGCTTTTCACAGAAGTGGGAGGGATAGGAGAGCAATTCTAAAGACAAAACTCATGTCTGCCTGGTTATTTGATTCCAACCTGGGCACACAGAGTGTGTGAGGTGTACAGGGGAACTGGTGGTTATGATAAATATGTACAAGGTGGTAGTTTGAAAATATTTATTAAATGTGTAGGTTATTTTTCTGTTGTCCTGGATAAAACATTGCTATCTGTTACAAATTCAGCAGCAGAATATGAAATTCCTGCCCAAGTGGTAAAATTTCCTCCATAAATGCAGATAGCTGTTTCACCTCATTTCTAGAGGAGGAAATATTAGACATTCAGTCTCAGACTGCTGTCTACAAGTTTGCAGGGCAGCCTGATAAGCTTCATTTTCACAGTCATATCATCCACTAGGGATTACCAACCTGTTTTAAATTTAAAACCCTTAAATCAGTTTATGCCTGCTGGCCTATGTCACATGGATAGTCTCAAGGTTTTAGATGGCCATTGTTTGCAAAGAGGACTTTCTAGAAAAAGTAGATTGCAGTGAATTCCTTTGATACCAATAGGCATACAAATATCATAAAACACATAAGGTTTTCCTAGAGGGGCTTTCTGTACCAACACACAGTAATAGTATTGGTATGTGCATTGCTGCAAGAATCCTATCATAGAAAGAGACCAGTCTCCAGAAGCAAGAATATTTACTTAGATTATATCTGAAATGCATAGGAGTTTGAGTTGTATTTATTATTGATAGGAAGCTTATTAAAAGATCTGTAGTAATAGCAGTAAATGAGAAAAATCTGTCTTAATCCTGACTTGTTTAGAGTCCCTCTTTTTCTCAGGCTTCCTTTTTAAATCATAGAAATTATGTAATATTTATGTAAGTGTATGTACACATATATAAAAATCCTAGCACCAAATCTCTCCTGTGCAAAGAACAGGGAAAACTGATAGTATGTAGATTAAACAAAATATATAATAAATCTGGATTTGCTGCATTTTGACAATTAATAGAGGGTTAGGGGTTGCTGGTGTGGTTTAAGCACCAAACACAAGGATGATTGTCCTGGCCAGAATACAAGTTCCTAATACTTTTCTAACTGCATACTAGTTTTATCATTCTTGGTGGTAAAATGACAGAAAAGGTTGTGAAATAAGTGTTCAAGGCCCAGTTGGGTGGGGCTTTGGGTTGAGTGGTCTAGTGGAAGGTATCCTTGACCATAGTAAGGGGCTGGAACAAGATGATCTTTAAGGTCAAACCCAAACAATTCCATGGGCTAGTGGTTCTGGCATTCCTTCTATATATGGAAGTACTGAGACTTTTGAGCAAATACAAAGTTTATTAATGGGCGTTCAACAACTACTTTTCTCCATGCTCATGTAAGCTTTTTATATCCACTTCTGAAATGGTTACATTAAAAAATGTACTGAAATAATGATCAGAGTTGTTTGACCACTTACTTAAGTTGTGATTAAGCATTTCTGTCACTGCTGCGTCACACTTTGCTATTAACTGCCCATTAGGATAAATACATTGAGATGATGTGGCTGTCAATAATGTCTTTGCTGCACTCTTGTCTTGGTTTGAAAGACAAATGTCTGCTAGGGAAGGCAAGAGCCTCCCTTGGAATGAAAAATGTAAACTCCCTCCCTCTGAATTATTACAGTTTTGAAATTAAGGGAGCTCTCAGGCAAAGATATGGGGACTGGAATAACAGTTCTTTACTAGTATGTGTAACAAGGATGGAGGAGAGGCTTTGCTTCACAAATGCCCTGTGGACAGTCAATCCTGGTACCCCAGAAAAATTCTGAGGAACACCCAGCTCTGCAAGACTCTGAGGAACAGCAGAAATGAGCAGAAATCCTGGGCTGGTGGATGAGATGCATCAGCAACTTTGCAGGGGTGGCTGGCACTGCAGGACATCCCAGCAGGACAAGGGTTGCAGGGGCCCAAAGGAGGAGGAGGAGAAGGAGAAGAAGAAGAAGCAGCAGCTCCATCTGGGTTATGGCGAATTCCTTTCCCAAGCAGGAACAGCTCTGAGTGTGTCCTGCTCTGAAGCCCCAGAAGCCAGCCAGCCCGCAGCTGCCCCCGCCCTCCCTTTTACCTGCCTCCCTTCACCCTGGGCCCAGCCAAACTCTTTGTCTTCTCAAGCACCCAGTCAGTACCAGCAGCCAGGTCTCCTCACAACTAATGGAAAAATTCTGTAGGCGAGAAGGAACAAAAGGAAGGACACTGAACCCCCAACAACTCTTTACCCTGGTTGTGTTTATAGTTGCTATGTCTAAGAACAGCAATATAAACAAAAAAAATATTTAAACCACAAATCCAGAAATCAAAAAAAATATTTACATCACAAAATATTTAACCCTTACAGTTTCCTTACTTTTTTTAAAATGCAATATTGTAATTCATATAAAATGTCAAGAAGTTTAATTTCTTTCTCTGCACCCTGCATAGAATTTCAGTTTCCCAAGTTTAGAAGACTTGGAAGCCTCCATTTTTTTAAGCATTAGGTTAACATAGCATCTGACCTAGGAGACTACGGTATACATATGTTTTCTCTCAATAATGCAGCCTGTTACATTTTCAGGTGCAATTTCTCTCCTTTGTGTTTCCCAGGGTCAAACTCTGCCTGCACACAAAACTTGGCCTGCAACATTTTTTGCAATGCAGTTTATATAAATAATAATAAAAAAACAAGTGATAATTATTTCAATCAATAAAAATATTCATAATTAACAGCCCTGCTGTATTTTGCATCCTCAGAGCTGTGAATCATAAATGACTGAGCACTTGCAAAAATAATATGCTGGGAATATTATTTTTAATTACTGAAAAAAGCCTCTCTGAAGACACACATAGGAACAGTTTAAATCCTACTGTATAAACTACTTCCAGCAGAGTTGGTATATAACACTTTATTTCATTAAAACTCAGTGGAGACTCTGGAAAAACTGGGTAATTATTGAAACTGAAATCTGACCAGTGCATACATTCTCCAAACCCTTGCCCAAGGATCAGTGTGGGAAACACAATGAGAAAAGACTATGCAAACAGTTTCATGGCTCACAGGAAATATTTACAACTTAACCAGGCATCCAGTTTCATTGCATGACTTTGCAAGCTCTGTGCTATGGAGATTTGCCTCTGCACATGCAAGACTGGACTCCAGAGGAAATACAGGAAGAGGAAAAGGAGGGATACATGCTGTGTCAGGCATTTGAAAACAATTGTCTACCCTTCCAGCCAATCACTCCTCAACCCTCATTTGTTTTGTTTTTTGATCTCTACAACTAAAACTATGTGTTTTAAACATTAAATTAAGGGAGCAGCCTCAATGGGAAAATTTGAAATTGTGTTGCAAAGCAGTGGCTAGAAGAGATTGAAATTTTAACAAGAATTTGAAGCTTCCTGTGAAGACAAAGGGATTTGAAGCTGGGCTGTCTCATAGCTCAGATAAAGACAAAAGTATACACTGTATTTTCATTTACTTGCATTTTGTGAAAATTGTTCTACGTTCTTGTCCTGAAGATAGCAGAGATAATGGTGGGGTTTTATTTAGGAAAAATAAAATTCTAGCTTAAAATATTATTTAAGCACTTCCAGTATGCAGCCCTCTCAGAGATGGCTGTGGAGAATAATCTTTCCCCAGAGACTAGAGGTTTAATCCATTCTGCCACAATCTGCATTTCCTGGTGGTTTTTTCACATCTGACATCCACTGTCAAACATTAAGTTCTTCCCATGTATTGCACAGAAAGCATGTGAGTACTATAGATCCCCCAATAAAAAAAGGTAAATATGTTGTTTTGTGCACTTAGCCTTCAATTGCTGTGAAAATTAGTTTGAGAGGAAGCCTAGCTCTACTTGGTTTCATTCAAATATTTTCTTTTTTTTTTTTTGTTCATTTTCTCTATGGTTTAGATGCCAATAACTTTCATTTCACTGAAACACTGAATGATTTTGTGGTGAAAAATAAATTGCAATGATGGGCAAAGTGGCTGAGAGGCCAGTGCTGTCTCCTGTGGTCTAGGAGAGCTCTCTTCATGTAGATTCTACAGACGTTTTACACCAATTACAGACATTGACAGCCTTGAATATTTATTTTGTACTAATTGTCCTGGTTTAAGAGACAGCTGTCTGTCCAGGAAGGCGGGAACCTTCCTGGAATGGAAAATATAATCCCCTTTCCTCCAAATTATTTTAACTTTGAAGGTACAGGGCTTTCAGATGAAGATAGGAAAAAAGGAATAATGGTTCTTTACTAGAGCAGATATAACAAGACAAACACCAGCAGCAGCACAACAAACAAAACAGAACCAGAAACCCAGCTGCAGCCTTCTCTGGGCTGTCAGGTGCTCTCCCCTTCGGTGCAGTTCCGGGCACAGCCGGCAGGGGCGCTGTGGCGTGAGCTCGGCCGCCTCGCCTCTGGCAATGGCGACTCAGGCGACAGGGAAAGAGAGGAGGTGGCTCCTTTCCAAAACTCATGGGGAGCAGCCGGTCTCAGTGCTGCTCTGGGCGGCGAGCTGCGCTGTAGCAGTAGTCTCAGGGCAGTGGGCTGTCACAGCAGAGGCAAGCAGAGCCAGGGTGGCAAACCAAAGTGTAGCACTAACCCCAAAGTAGTGTCAGGAGCAGTGGGATCCTGGCAGAGTGTTGGGTTAAAGTGTAGCAAAAGCCCTGAAGCAGGTGGCAGAAAACAGAGAGGAGCTGGGTGGAGGATTGCTCCTTTGCAGGGCTTACCCTGGACAGGTGGTCCTGAGGTTGGCTGCCACGCAGAGGTAACAACGCAGCAGGGAGTGCTCCCAGCTCCCAAGTCTCAGCAAAGCACACACTGGGCTCTGGGCTCCCAAGTGGCAGAGGAGCAGAGAAGCAAGCTGGCAAGCACTGGTCGCAGTGCCCAAAGAAGAAGAAAAAAAAAAGTCCATAAGGAAAAAACCCAAAGACCACAGGGTAACGGGTGCCCAGGTAAGACCCACCATGCCATATGGCAGCCGTGTCGATCAACTCACCAGAAAGAAGAGCAGCCCCTGGCTCCCACCCCCCTTAGGATCCTGGGCCGCTCTTCATCCGTGGCAATATTACTGAGCTGTGGGATGGGAGTGGGGACAGGAGGGATCTGGTATGGGGGATGGCAGTGGTTGTTACAGTGACACTTCTAGGCACAAAAAATGGCTATGGGATATAAATCATCCCAAAGACAATTATGCATTGCAAAATAGTATTTTGAATTGCAATTTTATCAGCTTGGAAAGATTCATCTCCTCCAGAGCAACTGAGTGTCCTAAGGTCATCATGGAGATTTAAGCAGACACCACAGATTCACATAATCCCAGAATTAACTAGGTTGGAAAATTGCTTTGAGATCATACAGTCCAACTTATGATCTAACACCACCTTGCCAACTGGACCATGGCACTGAGTTACCATACTTCCTCGGTCCTGCTGTCCACTCTATTCCTGACACAGACCAGCATGCCACTGGCCTTCTTGGCCACCTGAGCACACTTCTGGCATTCTGGCTGCTAACTGAACATAATTGCTCACTTTCGGTCAGCAGCCAACCAGTACCCGCAGGTCCCTTTCTGCCTGGGTGCTGTCCAGCCACTCTGTCCCCAGCCTGTAGCACTGCAGGAGGTTGTTTTGGCCAAATTGCAGGATGCAGTGCTTGGACTTATTAAATCTCGTATTGTTGGATTTGGCCCATGTATCCAGCCTGTCCAGGTCACTCTGCAGAACCTTCCAACCCTCCAGCAGATTGACACTCCCTCCCACCTTGGTGTCTTCTATAAATTTGTTGATGGACTCAAACCCCTCATCCAGATCATCAATGAATGTATTAAACAAGACTGGCCCCAGCACTGATCTCTGAGGGACACCACTGGTGACTGGCCACCAGCTGGATGCAGTACTGTTCACCACCACTCTCTGGGCCTGGCCATCCAGCCAGTTCTTAAACCAGCAGAGTGTTCCTGTCCAAGCCATGGGCTGACAGCTTTTCCAGGAGTGTGCTTAGCAGGAATTATGCCTTAAAATGAGCTATTCTTTCTGCTGTGTGTGGAAAATGATATATGATAATACATTATATTTGGTACTCTGGTTATAACTTGTCTTACCTTTTTAAAATATATGATTTCAGCAATGATCGTATTTAGATCTCAGGAGAATTCAGACTTTCCAGTTACTATTATGTACAGCTAAAACAGCTAAGACAAGGAAAATAAACAAAGTCTACATTAGAGAAGACTGTGTTTGTATCTCACAGGTTTCAGCTGATCTTGAAATAAAATGGTTTCTCTGTCTACACATAAAACACGTTTGTGATATGTGTAAAGGTGCATTGCAATGAAACATAGGTGAAATGGGGGCTCATGTCTGAGCCTTGTTGACAATTTTATATGGAAAGACTCTTTCTATTTATTGCTGGGTAGGGTAGTAAGAGAAGCTGTTGCCCTGGAAAAAGGCTAATTTTAAGAGTCTTCTGGTCTAATGAGCTGAAGGTGCTGCCCATGTGCAAGAGATGTGTGGAAAAAATCCATATTCAAATTAATATAGTAATGTGCAAGAGGAAAAGGAGAGGAACAGGTTAAAAAAAGTTGTATTTTTTTGTTAATCAGGACTGTATTGTTTCAAGTAATGGCCGTAATCTACAATATTTGCAAACTGGGAGGTAACGTGGTTGGCTGGTATGAAAATGATGACAATCACAGCAGCTTAGTGCACCTCTGGCAAAGAATGCTGGACATTTTTTTGTTCAAATATAATGGAAGCATAAGCTTAGCAAACTGGCAGGCTTGAGACCACTTGGGCTTGTTTTGACCCATCTGGCTTTCTTAAATTCTTACATTAATTAGGTCACACAGCTAGAAAGGACATGTTGATTTGTATTCAGGATAGAAAACTGTTTGTGGTGAAACTGTTTATTTATAATCTTTTCAAAATATCAGGGACTGATGTTACAATCCTTATACATCCTCATGTTTGTATTTTTTTTTGTGGTTGTGTCTGATCTGATTGTGGAAAGTCCTATAATTTAAACTTTTAAATACTTTTAGAAAGAGGATATAATTTGGGCATCTACAGTTTCAGTGGCAGTACATCAATCGGATTTGCACTGATTTAAGGAACCAAGTGATGCTATTACAATCATCCCTTATGGTCCTAAAAACCTGTGAAACAAAATGCCAAATGTAGATGTATTTGTTGAAAGTCAATCAAAATTCAGGTCTGTCTGATGGCTCTTGTCTCGTTTACTGCAGCACTTAGAGCAGCACATGTTGGAGTACATAACTTCATATGGGAATTAGCAGAGATCATTGAAAACATCTGTAAACTGAAAACTCAGTGGCTTCGTTCCATCATGGGTGGACAGCAGTAGCACATTTAGCCCTGTATTACTCAACACAGATTTCTTCAACATCGTTTACAAAAGTCTACAACAGAACAGTCTTAGAAAATATGCAGCAGTTCAAGTTAACTGTGCAGAGACAATTTCTAGCTTGTGTAGTTCTGCACTTCTGCATATGTTAAATTGCAAATGGCTTGCTTTCTTCCGATGGAACGAACAGAAACAGTAGAAGGCGGTGATGCAGGGCTTATGGCCACTTAATGTCCTGGGGTGACTTTATGATGCCTGTATCCCCAAATCGTGTTCTGTTTATGTTACATATTAAGTTCTGCACCTTTAAGACTGGTTCTGAAAGCGAAGAGGAGAAAGAAGAAGTGTGCAGTTTGTTTTCAGAAACAGCNACAGCTTTTTCCACTTTCCTTCAAAGAATTTTTTTTTTCCCAAACCCGTTGGGGGAAGAGCCGCTTGAATCTGTTTCTTTTTTTTCCTGGAGAGACCCCATTTAGAGGTTTCCTCTCAAATTTGTCCTAAACCTGGACACTTAAGAATGGTGGAGGTCCAAGGGGGAGTTACCCAGTCTCTAATCAATCAGGGGTACCCTGGGGAGGGGTAAAAGTGGGGCTCACAGAAGCAGAATCCAATGGGGAAAGCAGAGGGAAGGGAATAGGTCGCATGAACTAATAGGATATCAAGTTTTAGGGGCAGTTCCAGGCAGGGGGTTGGCACAAGGGAAGATAGACAAGGAACTTACTGGAGTAAGGGGCAAGCATCGAATAGATTGACACTGGGATAGTAGGAGGGTACAGGCTAGGACTAAACCATTAACCCGGGAAATACCATTAACAAAAAACCTCACTACAACACTTCATATCACAGTGAAACTGCTTTCTGGAAAAGGTGTGCACATGTCTTTGACTGCAGTCTTAAAGTACAAGTTTTGGACAAAATAAAGCATGTAATATAGTGTGTCAGCAAAGAGCCAACAAGATTATTTTACAATCAAACTGGAATGAAACTTCAACAGTTTAAATATGAAGCATAATCACTGATATCCATGAAAACTTTACTCAATTGAAAATCAGAAAATAAAATAATGTTCTTGTGAAGGACTGCATGCTATGGAGTTCTTAATGACATAATTTCTGTGAAGCACATAAATTCAAATATAAAATAAAAATCTGTATGTGGAACACACTATTGTTTTGCAAGTAAATATAGTAGATTTTTTTAGATTGAAACATAGATGCTGAAAGAGAAAACATAAGTCTCTGCTTTATTAAAAGACTAAAGGTTCGATCTCATGGCAGAAAAAATTGTGTAGGTGTTATTTCAGCTACTTACTATAGTGTGGTTATTTCAGCTACTTACAACACATCTTTGGTATCATTGCCATGACTAAAAACTTCAGAAAGCCTAGTGTTAAGAAAAAGGTTTTAGTGGTAGTGCATAATTGAAAATGAAGCTGCAGTAGAATGGCAAACCATGTTTCATCAGTACCAACTTTAATTAGCATGTAGTAGAAGAATTAGAATAGACACCATTTCCCTGAAACTCTTTGAGAATCTCCCAAAAGGCACTGCCATTTTTTAAACAACTTATTTTAACACTGAGTGATCAAAAAAATGGTCTTATTCACTTCCTATTCTGCTTGTTTTCCCAGATCTCCAAGGAAAAAGGAAGAGCAGGGAAAAGACCTGGCCAACTGTTCCTCAGTACCTCACTGAAGGTACGGAGCCTGTTTGGACATGGAATATGGTTTTCTGGCTAAATCCTCTGAAGCCAGGTGATGTGCTGGAGTAGCGAATAGAGACTGGTAAATCTTTTCTGAGGTCTGTTACCTCCAGGGTATGATTTGTCTGAGGCTGATGAGAACAAGAGTAGATTCTGCTATTTCAAAGCTGATTCAATGAGCCCAGTGGTGCCATCACAGCCTGTTTATAGCTTGGCTGAGGCCTGAAAAGGCTGGGTGTCCATCAGCACTAGCAAGAGGAATCCAAATGGATTTGATGCCTCCAGCCAAGGGCTGTTGGCTGCATGAGTGGCAGCCAAACATACTGTGGTGCTTTGGGCTATCAGGACAGGAGCAGCTGGCTCATTGCTGCTGGGGGCTTGTGCCCACTCTCATTTCCTCTCTGCTTGTTGCACTGATGTGCAAAAGTATTCACATCCTCCTTATACCCTGGGGCTCTAACTGAGCTGGCCAGGTAGAAAACAGATTCTGGAAGAAGCCCAGCTTGTAAACTGGGGAGTGAAGGGTGAGATCTGGCATCTTTTTTGACTGCTTTGTCCTCAATAATGGTCTTTTTCACTGAAAGCAGCAACACTGTTATTATCCCTCCATGGAGTCAGTAGGAAATAAATGGAAGCCCATGTGACTTTAGGAATGAAAATTGATTCTTTCAGTTTGGAGACAGCTTGTGTTCTTTCTATTCCTCTTGGAACCTGAACACACAGAAACTGCTGCCAAAATTAGGATGATACTACAAGGGCATCAGAAACAGCTCTCATAAATATTAACAGGAGGGGAAGCACAAACAAACATGGGTAGAAAGGATATTTAGTGTTTGCTTGTAGTGGGGGTAAATCTTGAACAAGAGGGAGGAATGTTACTCAGTTAGAGGGTACATGGGAAAATATTTCAGCTCTAGTTTTTGTCTTGAGAATTGTTTTGCAGTGTGTTCCCATACAATTTACAGAAGAGTTACTTATGTACATTACATGTTTGAAAGAGTGCTTTTGGGCAATTTATTTAAATGTTGAGCCTGGGACACATTGTACAAGAACAATGACATTAGCTAAGATATGATAGATTGCTGCATTTGTTTTTTTAGAAGTAATATTGTATATTTAGTAGCATTACACAGTTTAGTGATATATTCACATGAAACATAATTTGAAGGAATGATACCTAAAAGCAGAAATAGAGAGGAGACAGAAGTATCCCTCCAAGTATTTGTAAGTGTGAGGGAGTTTAGAGACAACATGACTATCCTTTCTGTTTTACCTCAGGCTTTAAAATACTTGTTTCAGAAGAGATTATCGATAGAGAAAGATTCCAGTTGCAACATAGTTATAATTGTTTTTTCAGTCTCATTCTAACCTACTTGGGGATGGTGGCCTGGCCCTCTGGAAGGGCTCCATGCACTTACCAGTGTTTCTCTCCAGAGCTTTAGTAAATTAATCTGTGACCCATGCGGAGTTTTAATCACTTTGGAAAAGACTCAGTAATTTAAGTATCTAGAAAAATTGCATTTATTAGGTTATTTTAGCAAACTTAGGCAAAATTTTCTGTGGCGTCCTGAGGCTCCAGGATCAGTTAACATGCAAGTTACTCCTAGCCAGTACTGGCGTGCTGCTAGGTTGAATCACTCAGTATTTATGGTCGTTTAATCTACTGGGCAAATAACCTAGGAAATATATATTGCTAGTAATGAAATTAATTTTATAACACAACATGAAATTCAAGAATATACTAATGTTCAATCTGTTTAGGTAAGAGGACTATTCTCTCTAAATTATTTTTGATATGTTGTTTTGGTATAGAACTGGGGGGGTTTATTTGTTTTCGTGTTGTTTTAAGAAGATTGATGCAGAGTATGTTAAATACCAAAAATAAAATCAGAAGAACTTATGTTCCAGACAAATTGAATTGGCTGCAGGACAAACAAATTACAACTGAATGCAAAAATGTTTAAAGTGGTTTTCATAAAGTGAACATCAATACTGTGAGTTACTCTGGATGTTTTCTTAATTTTACAAAAAGGATTTTTTTAAAAATGTGCTTACTTTGAAGAGATTCAGTGAGGGAATACACTGATTATTTAAACATACAAGTGTATGTAGAAGTGTGTTACTCTGATTTAAAACAGTACAACAAAATCAGGCAAAACTGACAAAAACTGTTTTGCAAAGAAAGCTACAGCCAATTACATTGGAAAATACAATAGATTCATTGTTTATGATGCCAACACCAGAAGATAAACAGATTTCTTTCTTGCCCTTTCAGAATGGTGTAGATACATATGTGTATGTATAGTTCAACCACTTCAAGTGGCAGGTGGGAAAATAACATCCCAACTGGAGATAAAATAAGATTATTTGTAAAATTATTCATTTAATAACATTCCGATATTTATAGAGAGATTTTTAAGAAGTAATCCAGTTTTTACAGGTAAGAGCTGATATAGACGTAGGGAAGTTCAAATAACTGGAAACCATTCATGTATGACCAGATAACTTTCTACTCCAAACCATACTTGAAACAGGGTAAGCAGCACTTCCAACAGAGTTGTCTAGGAGATTAAGTAGTTCTGCCACATTAACAGAAAAGACACAACATTTAAGACCTTTTAGGCAAAGCAGTGTCACTGGTAGTGGAAACTGCAGCATATTCTCACAGTTTTTGGGGAACAATACAATTTTCACTCAAACTTATGTTATTAATGAAGTAATTTTCTGGACTGGCATTTACCAGCAAAAGCTTGCCAAATGCAGTATATCCCGGCACTTTAAACTCCAAGGTAGACAAATATCTCCTTTTTAAAGAAAAAGTATTTTGTGAAATAGGGCAGAGTCTGCTGTAGATTAAAGGAAACCACACATTGATATCTATGAGAGTTTAGTGGTATAAGAGTCTGTCTTGGCTGGTTTGATGACAGAATTTTTTTTTTCAGCTGGATATTGAGAGTGCTTAATAATTTTGAACAATGAGCATATGCTTAATGTAACTTTTCACATACCTGGGTTTTAGTTCCCTCCTTTTCTCTTTTCTTTAATTAGATGCAGTTTACAAAAGGCTATGTGGTTTCCTAACCCAAAACCCTCAAATGTCTTGTCTCCCATCTGCAATAGTAAAAGCAAAGGTTGAGAGACAATGAGGGAGATGTATCCTAGGTCAAATTCAAGAACAAGTTTAACAAGGAAAATGTACCTGGTTTACTGAACATGAAACCTGATCTCCAAAATATTACAAATGAAAAATCCACATCTTCATCTTGCTTCCACATCTGAATTTGTTTTTAAACAAGTATGTTCCTGGATGTGGAGCATGATTAAGAGAATATTGGAGCATCAGCTGGCTGTCCAAGAGGAGTCCACAGGACCATTTTGACCAGTTAAGAGAGCAGAGAACAGAGGACTAGCATCATGGAACAAGATCACAGCTAAGAGCATTAGCAACCATGGATTACAAGAACTTTTTCGGAGATGGGCAACATTAGGAAGAATGTAGTATCCTCATGGTATGTTCTGTACTACTCAGAGTAAAGGCAATTTTGTGTTCTCTGTGTGTGTTTGTTTAGCTGGAGGCAATTGGGAACTGAAGTGATGAGTAACAGAGATGTCTGTTTAAATTTAAATGAAGGCTTCAGTTTAAATTAGTATTCCAGGACTTGCAAGAAAGTTCTGTAAGAATTAGGAACTTGGAGGAATTGTGAGACTGCAAAAGACAGTAAAATAAATGACAGAGTCGTTAAAAAATAAGAAAAAAAAATAGCAGAAATGAAAGAGCAGAATACTGGTTTTAGTTTAGAAACTGGCAAGGAGTTCTGCGCAAGCAGCTCATCCAGTTCCTGTAAAGCATAACAAGATGGAAATTACAGACAGAAAATACTTATTATGTTATGCAGACCATTTTCCAGTGCTAGCAGAGAAGGAAAAGAAGTGGAAAGTACATCTCCTGTCACTCTCATGTCCCCTCTGGCTATATTTGGAAATGGCATGAATAAACTCTGGAGGGAGCCGCACCCAGTCATTTCTAGCCAGAGGCAGTTTAACTGAAATGCTGGGAACTGGGAGGGAAAATCTAGGGGATGCTCTCACAGATGGGAAACTCCTTTACTTTGTGACTTGGAGTACTTATATTGAATTTATCCGCATAGGAAGTGACCAAATGCTGCGATGATAATCTGGTTTGCTGTAAGAGCTGTTCTCTCTTTGTGCACATGCACCAAACTCTTCCCTTCTGCTTTCCTCCCTGGGGCTGTACTTCTACCTGTGCTGGAGGTGTGCATTCGAGGCCCTGGATAATTTCTGATGGCCAGAATATCCTCCAACAGGGTACTTGTCAGCAATTTGTAAATTTTGCAAATAAATTAAATCAAATCAAATCAAATCAAAACAAAACAAAACAAAACCAAACCACCATAAAACCAACCAAATTAAAAACAATATCATGGGACTTGCGCTCTTCTGACCTAGTAGTCAGAAAATTGTAAAAGAGAGATCAAAGTTTCATTGAAAGGGAGAAAGTCCCTTTGACTCATCTCAAGCAGATGACAGCTAAAACTCATAGAATTTTAAACTAAATTGAGATCTCCCTCTCTTTGTCCCACTTTATTTGCTGTTCAGCGATGTGCTCTTTTTTTATTCTGGTTTTGAAGTTAAATTCCTGTAACCACTACCATGAAAGCCAGGTCACATGCATAGTAATTCAAGACTGAATAATTTTGTGAGCCTTTTTCAGTCACTCAACTGCAAGTGTAACTACAACTTCCAGAAAAGAAGCATATTCTTTTATTTTTTGGTTTCCCTGTTAAATTTTGTTCAAGTAATTTTTTTTTAATTGTATGTTTTTAAATATGTTGGCAGATTACTCTGAAACCACCAGACTGGGCTTTTGATTAGTTCCATTTTTTTGCAAGTACAGTTATCCTTACACTCCCCCTCTGTTTGTTGAAGGTGGTTGCTGATGTGGCAATTTAAAATGCAGTCCCAAGCAGCCAGAGTCAGACAGATACTGTAAATGACATGAGATATGCAGGTTTGAGTTGGACAAAGAAAAAGACATCAAAAATACTTTAAAATTTAAATTATTCATCCTAGCATGTGAAAAGTATGACGTTAACTAGTTATCAACTTTAAGGCAATATTTTTTGGATTGGTATATATTTTTTTAAATAAACACTCTGGCATCTTGAAATGTGAAGTGTTAAGGAAGCCAAACTGTCCTGGAGTCTTCTTTTACTGGCAAAAATATTCTACTCTTCTCTAAGACTCCAGTCAGCAAATGTTTTTTAATTGTTACCATATGATATCTGTGATATCTCAGAGTCACCAGTTTATGAGGAAGTGTGGGTGTGATCTTTGTGGTGTCAAAACGGCTGCGTCCTTTGAAGTCATAATCACAGGGCAGATTTATATCAGCTGCAATATATTGCCGAACTGATGAACTGATTATTGCTGTGTTTTGGAAAAGGCTGGCCTTTGATCTCAGGTACTTTTAAATGAAAGGACAGCTCAATGCATTACTCAGATTTTTATACTCTACCAGGGCTTTCCTGTGTAAAGTGAGGGGAGCTGGAACGAGATGATCTTTAAGATCCCTTCCAAGCCAAGACATTCTGTGATCTCAGAGGAGGTTTGTACTGATGCCTGAAGTAGCTTGCTGCTCACAGTCTGATGGAGATATTCATGGTTACCTTCTTGACCTCAGGAGATTAGTAGCTACCCTTAGCTTTTCCCTTGAGTAGTGACGAGCATAGAGAGAGAACTGTATCCCTTTTGTCAGTTTGGTCAGCTCTTCTGGCTGTATCTCTTTCAGCTGAGGAGCTGAGAAGTCTTTGACTTAGACTAAACACTGCTCAGCCACAACTAAAACAGCAGTGTTTTATCAGCATTGTTCTCATTCAGAATCTTGAACACAGCACTGTACTAGATACTAGGAAAAAGATTAACTATCCCAGCCAAAACCAGACTGTTCTACCTCATGGGGGTAAGAAACTCCCCAAAATGGAAACCCTAAACCGAAAGAAATCCCTACTCAGTATACATATGTAAAATTGTTGTTAAAATAAATAGCTATTTGATATTAGAGTGTTCTAAAAAAGAAAATTCATATTGTATGGTTTTGTTTTCTTACTTTTACTCTGATTCTTCCTGGGGTGAGTTCAAGACTCCGAATGAGGACAGGGGAGAAGACAGTGGAAAATAGGGGATGGGTGTAAATACTCACACACTTACATGATGAAAGACCATTAAAATAACTGCTAATCAGCCATCACTTTTTCTTTATATTACTTTATAATTATATCTTCTTTTATAATTTGGGAAATAGGGGGATTTTCTTTAACCTGTAAAACATGAATTAGAATTTTTAACTATTAAATTAGAAATTAAACCAAATAATTATTGTGTTTTCAATCTAATTAAGTTCTCTATGAATATTCAACTCCAAGACACCAAATTTGATTTAGTTATTTACTACCAGATCATGACAGGCTTTTATACCTAATCATTTCTCTCCTAAAAGATTACCAATTGGTTTATTACACAGAGGTAGATAAAGGTCAAGCAAAATAAAATGAGATGGATTGTATGGCAGAGAAATTCATAGATATGAATTATACTAGTAAGAATGGTGTTAGACTTTTACTAGTGCTAGAAAGAGTGATACCATCATATGAATTGGATCATATTTTAAGTAAATGCAATATTAGCAGAAACTGGCAAACAAGTTGGGGAAAAATAGGAATGGGATAGATTTTTTATGCTTATTTTCATCAGCAGTCACACAACATATCAGTTTCTCTTAGTGAGAATGTTTTCTGATAGGAATGTGAGAGAGAGATAAGTGGTCCATATGTACATTTTTTGTCATTTAGTGTTTGTCTGTGTTAAGAAGCATCTAAGTATGTAATAAAATTCAGTGACATATAGAAGTAGTTTTTCCAGTGAAAAAATTAATATTCACAATTTCAAAACACTTTGAATTACAAAAGCTATTGAAATTGTGTTGTACTTTCATATTTCTTATAAGTAGAAAATTGCATTTCTGACATTTTTTTGATAAAAATGCTGTAGACGTACGTATTATTTTCAAGTTAAAGCAGAACAGCTTTTTATTTTTCTAACTAATAAAAGATTTTTATTCGATGACTTGTAATATATACCCAAAAATACTTACTTTTTTTCCCGGCAAATAAAATACTTTTTTTTTCATAATTAAATTCATTATGCTATGCCCTATTCCATTATCATCTAAATGGGACTTCCATTTATAAAATTTTTAAAAATAAAGTTATTGTGTTGACTGTCTGTTAACTTCTTACTTTTCACATTAAGGACTAAAAGATCTTAGAGTTTTTTCCAAACTAGACAAATATTTCTGAAAAAGTCTCTGTGCCTTCTGACATAGTGGCAGCCTGTTTGTGACAGTAAGTCCAACTGCTTAATTGTGTATTGCTTAAGAGAAATAATTTTATTAGTTTTTAGGGAGGCATAATAGCATTTGAAAGAAAATAAACCACTTGATTTGCATTTTCTGTCTGTTTCAAAGAAAATTGGAAGTCAGCATTTTACACCAAGTTTGAATATAAATGAAAGAAAATTTATATACAAATTATGCACTACTAATTGAATGATGAGAAATTATTGGTTTGAACTTCTGTTTAAGGAAACTATCTCCTACCTGATGGGAAGAGAAGATAAAGTTCTGTCCATTTGAGGGTGTCAATGAGCTACTGACATTCTCCATAAATGCTGCATTGCATTGTCCACATATTTCCCCTC
>VWYI01034807.1:0-30945 GCA_013399455.1 Anthoscopus minutus | reverse complement strand
AATCAGTGGGCATTAATACAACATGATAATTTATATTTAACTGGAGCAGAAATCTGTGTGCCTTCACACTGCCATTTCTCAAGTGAATATTTAATACCTACAAATACATATATTTTAGCTTTTTATGTTCTTGCAACAATTTCAGTTGAAGAGTTCTTTGCAATGGAACAAAAACGAATGATACCAAAGAGAAATTATTCTATTGCAACAGATATACATGGATCTTCTTTATCACACTGCTGGTTGCAGTTGCATTCTAATCTTGAGTAGTATTTTTTAAAGTTTTAGCTTGAAAATAGGAAATATTTCTGTACTCAAATTGGTTTTTTATAACCTACTGCATGCTGCAAATTGGAGGCAGTAATCCAGAATCAGGTGATAAACAAACCTATCATCCTCCTACCCAGGACTGTTTCTCATCTTATTGATTACTTCAATAGGTTTGTCTACATATGTTACACTGTGGCTCTGATTTCCTCTCAAGCTGCCAATTCCCACAGCCAGTGGAATTATATCTACATTCATATTGCATCTGTGTGCATTCTGAAGAAAAAGAAAAGCCTATTTATGAGGTTTCTGATAAATCTTAATGGAAAAAGAACAGAATTAGTGTCTATTAGATTAAAATAAGTTTAAAAGAAATAAAGCATTAAACCACAAATCGCATCTCCCCATGTAGCAGCAGAAGTTTTCCTCACCAATTCCTTGACTGAAAAATAGAACTTATACAAAGATAGTATCTCTGGTTGTCCCTGAACCCTTCCTTTTCCTATTTAATTTTTCTATTAGAACAAGAACTTGACCCAAAATAACCTTACAATAACAATGCTAAATACTTTCTGGTGTATAATGGAGACAAAGTACAAGTCTGTGATTTTTTCAGACACTGGCAATGAGTCAAAAGACAAAAGTATATGTCTTGAATTTCAGCAGAGCTATACTTAAAACTTGTACTTAAATAATGTGTGCCTGTTTGTGAAACACCAGTATTACGATCTAACTCTCACTTACATATATATAGCAGGCTAAATTGTGCAATGTCAATCTCCTCTTCCCTAGATAATTCTTGTTTCAGGCCTGTGACTGCTCTTATTGTTGTTGCAAATAATTTAGTATATTGTGTGCTTATTTTGGATATTAAGCTACTACTCTGAAATAATTTGTTTATGACATGAGGTCTGAACCACAGTTACATTAATACACACCATCTAGTTCAACCAATGAATCTGGCTATGAGAAAAGTGATAAGGAATGAGGAAGATTGCAAATGGGACACTTATTAACTAGTCACATCATGTTCAGTGTTTTCAATGTCATTTATCATCGATTGGGTCACCACTGTGGTCTCAACAATTAAGCAAGAAACATTATTTTGTGCCACTGAATAGATATTTGAATTAAGTGTAGCAGCTTATGGAAATGTCTCAAAGCCCTACTGACACATTCCCCCAAAAGTTTGGAAATAGTGCTAAAAGGCAACAAAAAGGTTTGTGAAAGTATCTACTAGTGTGAGCAAATAGGTAACCAGCAGTAGGTCTGTTCTGGGAAAATGGTACTCCACAGAGATGCAGTGGCTGAAACACTGAACTCACCCCTTTTGCTGTCTCTGCCATGAAAGTTCAGACTATTCCATGTACTGAATGACAGTAAAATGAAATAAGAAGAAAAAGAGGCAAAGCCAAACTCTTCCACACACCTATGACTGTACACAATGAAAAGCAGTCGTCCAAACATTAAGCATGAGCAGTTCACTTTGTTTAGGATTTATGCCTCCTTGTGAACTTCAGTTTGCAGCTGGCAGTGCTATATAGCACCTCTCCCATGTGAGTTTGTGTCTAGCAGCAGTCAAGGTCAGGTTACCTCAGTCTTGTCCTTACTTGGGACACTTCAACAGAGCAAGAAAGTCTCTCTCCTCCTCTAAAGTGCTTAGCAGATGAAGTTCATAGTTATCTGGCCCAGCCAAAACTGACCAAAATAAATTCTAGAGGTTGTAGCACAGGGTGAATAGCAGCAAAGTCATTGTAACTACATAAATGTAGTTTCCTTAGGAAACTGCTGAACAATAGGCCAGGTCTTTCAAGAGACTTGGTCTGAATGCTGTTTACGGAGTGGTTTCATGTGACAGACGTCTGTTTCAATGAGGATAATCCGAGCACCCTGGAGCTAAGATAGATCTTTAGTCACTGTTTGTAGGGCTGAGGAAAGCAGTAGCAACTTTCTCTTTATGGTCAATAATTGTGAATTTTTGCTGTGCAGAATGCCCAGATTGTCACTGTGGACAGTCTAACAACTCCACAGATGAAACAAGTAGAAATGCTACTTCTTAAAATGCAGTGTGCTGGGAGCTTGTTTTCCCTTCCCATCCTGTGCTTTGTAGATGATTTTGTATTTCTTTCATTTGAAGCAGGGTGTAACACTAGAGGTAGGGGCATTTTAGGTATATTGCATAAAAATATTCGTGTTTCAAAACCAGAAGCTACAAGCACTACTTGTAGGACAGGCAGCTGTCTAGGACATGACTACAGGATTATGCTCATGTCTAGAGCTTGCATGTCTAACACAAAGCAAAACAGAGTGGTACTTATGTTTATTTGTAATATATTTGTATAATTAATATATTTTAAATCTTTATTATATAAATTAAATTGTATAATTGATGCTGTTTTAAACAAGCAAGGGATCTTTCAGAGATCAAAAGGATGCTGCAGGATTTTTATTCCGTTTAGAGATAGCATTTGCTAGACAGAGCCAAAAAGTGAGAAACCTATGCTAAGTCTTTTCTTAAGGAGGAGAGCTTGTCCCCTCTATTTTCCTAGACAGTGCTAACATCTGCAGGACTATTGGTTCTAGAGGCATAAAGTAACAACATATACAAACCCTTCTTTCTGCACTCAAAGACAAAAGAAAAAACAGCTTAGAAAAAAGGTAAAAGCATCCTACACCACACTGTCCTTGGAAGTGAGAAAGTGATTCTAACTCTTTATCATATTCAACCACAACACAACAGAGAAAGGCTGAACTTAATTTCCTCCCTCAAATACTAAGTCTTTAAATCAACAGAGATATTTAAAACAACAGCCAATATTTATTATGGCATTTCTTAGCTTCTTAAGTGCCTGACTTCTCCAGTTCAGAATGTTCTTTTAAAATGCAGGTGGTTTATATTTGTAGCCCTGATGGAAGTGAAACTTATAGTGCAACGGCTTTGTAATATGTAAAGCTTATGTAACTAGGCTGCTTTTTACCTCTGCAAACATAAAACTGAAATTATGTGAGTTGAATTACAGAGAATAAATAATTTTTGATGTTTCCAACAACTCTTCTATTTCACTCAAAAGGCCAAATATTAGTAAATAAGTAATGCTACTTAATAATATTTTCCCTCATTTTAGAGGCTTCAACACAAGTGTCACTACTTATATTTGACATTTTTTCATTATGAAGATGAACAAATGCATATATATATATATATCTAGCATATATGCTATGTGTGTGTATATATCTAACTAATTACATTTTACATTAAATATTACATAAGGTTTATTATTGATAAACATCATACACAGACATTTAGACATTTAACTGTCCCAATCTGCTATTTTCCATTTGCAGTGCCTGAATTATATTAATTGTCATTCATATAAGAGAAATACTTCCCCTATATAAGAAATAAGTGATCTTTCTGCTTCAAATGGCATTGTTTAATTTAATTAAATTAATTTAATTAAGAAATTTGTTCAAGAATGTTACAAGAGGACTTTACATGAAAACTTTCATCACCTAATATTCAAAGCAAAAAATAATACCATATGTTTCTCAGAGCCCAAAGTCATTCATACTTTAATACATAGACTGCTAATGCTATGTGTGTAGCAGTCATGGAAAGAAAAGGTCTTGCAGTATATAAAGAAACTGCAGAATTTTCTTCCCGACTAAATTTTATTTTAAATGATGAATGAAGGCAGTCTGTTTTATAGTTATATATGTCTACTTTCCACAAAAATCACCCAGAACTAGGTGATTTGAAAATTTAGAAAGTGGAAATTAAAGATGTTATCTCCAGAACTAAGCACAGAAATCTAATTAGGAATATGTGAGTTATCTGAATATTTGAGGTACTTTAATTGCCATATTCAGTTCTTAGAGAAAAAGAGTGGGATTTTATATACAATAACATACAGTGAGCTTGAACTTAAGAGTTAAATTTCACCAGGAAAAAAAAAAGGAAAAGGAAAAAAAAGTTCCAGGAAGCAGTTGTAAGAGTACTAGAAACTAAACATGCTTTAGAATACTTATTATGCCTAGTAGCTTCCTCTTAGAGACTATAGAAGTCATAGAAGATAAAACTGAACTGATGCCAGGCTTACTGTTTACTTAAGACTACCAAGCATTTCAACAAAACAGCTAATGTCGCAACCCAAAATTTTAGGCCCTAAATACAATGGAAGAAATAAAAACTGAGGTTTTACCTGCATGTCTGGTGATGGAACCTTTTTCCTTTCAAGAAGCATTTATTGGGAGATTCTATACATTCACAGACGCATTTTGCAGGATTTAGCGGCTGATGTCTAGGACAGGTCTTTTTACATACACACTGGCACTTTTCTTCATCAAATTCCTTGTTGGGCCCACAGGAAGCAGGCATAAGTTTGTTTTTGCACATGCACTGACACGATGATCTGTCTAATTCCTTGTGAGGTCCACAGCTCGAGGGCCGCACGCCTCCTTTGCAGACACATTGACAGGTTTCTTCATCCAGCTCCTTGTTCGGTCCGCAAATATGGAATCCTTCAGATGTGTCTAGAAAAGCAGCAGAGAAGTTGCACTAGTTGCACCAGAAGTTGCACCAGAATCTTGTGTCTACTCTGTCACCTATTTTTATATGAAGAAATGAGGAAGTCCATACCTTTTACGGTGTTTCAAAAACAAGCATATGTCAAAAGACAGGCAACAACCGGTAGTAGCATTAATACAGAAAAAGATACAAATAATTGCTACAACTTCTTGTCTTTAGAATGACATTTGATACTTTAAGGGAAAGTGCTTACCAGAATCTCCAAGGTGAGAAGAGAAACCAAAATCATGCTGTGACAAACATCTGCAAATTTGATTATTCCAAATATGATTTTTCGGACAGGTTTTATTTGCCACATGACACCTGTGAAATTAAAAATTCTGTTGATTTACTACCATAAGAACTCAAGAAAAAAAATCTACTTTAGCTGTTGATTACTGCAGTTTCTCTCCATTGCAAATATCTTTCTAAGCATCAACTCAAGCATAATTTTATTTTTTATTCCTGTCAAATCTGTTACTAAAGGTTCTCCCCACTACAGAGATTTTTAACCATTTGTTGAAGAAACCTTCTCACATTTCAAGTTTTAGCTCCAACTTCTAGAAGTTGATATTTGTATTTTGTTGATGTTGTTTGGAAACAGACCTAATCCTAGAACATAAGCCTCAAATAGAAGAGTATAAAAATTATTTTACATGCCAAATACTGCATGGTAACAGGCATCATTTTCCATGTTGTTTTTTGTAGTACAAAAATGTTTCCAAATTTAAGATGTCAAAGGACAGCAGATAATAGTTTCTGAATGACTACTGTAGGCAAAACTTTAAAAAATAAAATCAGTTTATCAGATTCCATTCCACTTTATGTGAAAATTATGTGCCCTTATCTGACACTTTCTCATCAGTCACTCTTTCTGGCCAGCCTTCTCAAACCTAAAGATCTGGGCTTCAGGAGTGATGTCTCTTCACTTTAAAGACAATAAACAAATTAACACTTCAGTCCTCTTTTCCTGCTACAGTTTGCAGCCAAGGGAGAGGTACCAAAGAAAGCAAAAAATCCAAACAGCGTCTGTTGCCTATTTAATGAATGAGTGAACTGAGCTATCTGGTGAATCACTGATAGAATATTTATGTGTATCATCTCATCTTCCTTGCTTGCAATTTCTTTGTCATCACAGCTGACATTACATCTTTGAACAAGTCAAGCCTAACTTCATGTATCCGGGCCGTGTCATTTATTCATTGTTTCTGCAGTATTTCTATAATCCTACTAATCTTTTAAGACAACACCTATATTACACATCTGATGCACTTTTCATTCCCTTGAGCACCATTACTCACACATTCAAAAATGCAGGTGCTGGGACATTCTTCCATGATTATCATTCAAGTAGACCACTCCCCTTCAACACACTAAATTACTCTGCTTGTAAAGACTGCTGTGGTTTAACATCACCCCGAGTCGCATCATGTTTTATCAAACTGGTGTTTCCTGATTTCATTCCACTAATGATCTCACTCTTGCTGCCTTGCTTGGCATATGTTTCCTTTAGCCTGCCTTCCAATTCCACTTGAGAAATAGTATGGATAATTTACAGACAAATTATTGAATTCTGTTTAAAAAACCCAAACCAAACCAACCAAATCACACCAAACAACAACAACCCAAACCAGCCTACCTGTTTTACTGCACAAAGCCATAGATTCTAAATTTAAAGACAGTAAGTAACAGTAGAGAAGATCTTTATATATTCTGATCTAGTAGTATGCTGTCTTACCTCTCTTGAAGCGTGATTCCTTAGGCACAGGACAAACAGCTACCTCAGAGTGGTGGTCCAAGCCTGGTATCTGTACTCTCACCTCCCTCAACTACAGGTAGCTGTTTCCTGGCTAGAATAAACTCTTGCACTGGTCATTACAACTGCTCTTAACTTAGAAACTCTAAGAAGCTGGAGAGAGTCAACATAACTTGACTTTTTTTATTGACTCTTTGGTTTGGTGGTTTTTCCATAATCTGTTAACTATGATATTAATTATTAATAGATTTATTTCCAAGCCACTGTTTATGATCCATGTTTTGAACAAATTAAATAAATTAAATTCAAATAGAATATAATCTATGCTTAGGACTGTGTCAGAATACATCCTGACTTAAACTGAATGAAACCACTGAGGAAAATGCTTAACACCTCTGAGAAATTTGTTCTACTCATTCATCATATTAAAAATGTCAATTCATTCTAGTTTGGCTTCTAGCTATTGATTCTCCCTCAAAGCAACTGTTAGTCTATTATGTATTTTTGACCTCCTAAATATTTATGCATCATAAAATCATCACTCAGACCTCTAAATTAAGGAAGTAGATCCTCAAATGTTTTAATAATTTAAAGTCATATTTCTGGTGACAGATTGTTCTATGTTATTTATCATTCAAAATCACACACACACAAAATCATGCTACTTCTGTGGAATACCAATTAACCCTTTATTTTCCTCTTCTATTCTATTTTACGTGCACCTGTGGCATATGAAGATGTCAAAAAAGATTTGTAAGTTATAAATTCCCTAAAAAGCTAGCCTTTAAAAAAAAGCATATAAAATACGAAAATACAGATTGAGAGAGAAATGTTTCCTCCTAATTATTTACAAAGATATTTTTAGCCTTTCTTTTAAAAAGAAGTTGATTTTGCTGATGTTTCCTTTAAGTCTCAATTGGTTTGTAGCTCTTTCATTAAGTAAATCCCACACATGCTATTCTTTAGTTTTAAATCACCTTGCTCCAGTTTATCTGTCTACTGGGTAAAAAGGTGATGTTAATTTAGTAAAATTCCCTTTGTGTACACATTCTGCTACTGCCATGCATAGCTTGCCTATCCTAGCTGTGAAAACTTCCCAGCAGTATTTTAAATCTGAATTATACAGGCTTGCTCACAATGTGAAAGGGAAGACAAGCCCCATACTTACTGAGTTTGTGCTGCTGGCAAGGAGCGTCTTATGATGGAGTGGACTTGTCTGTAAACATCCAGCTTGGACATGCACCGGCACGACGTGTGATTGGCAAAGCTGACAGTGACGGGCTTGGGGCCGTGGGACAGAGGCACCGTGATCTCAAACAGCTACAAAAGGCAAAGCAAAAAACTTCTTATATAGATCCAACTAAAACTCATGAATGACAATTTTAAGTTCAGATTTTTTTCTTTGTTGTCTTCCAGCATTCTATTATACTGCTAAATAATTATTATCTGCAAAAAGAATACAACAACTATGGTATGACAATTAACATTTCTAGTGTTAAACCCTGTTACATGCCTGTTTGCTCACTACAACATTTAATATACAAGAGGAAAAGGTTCAAAGAATTCATTTTTCTAGAGATGATGACTTAAAATTGGCAGCATTTTAAAAAAAATTAAAATGAAACATTTGGAAGGTGCTTTGAAGAGCTGAACTACAATAAAGAATACAGCAAGTTACTACCTAATACATCAGTTATTAAAAGCTTTTATTAAAAGCTTATGTAAAACAGTAGTATAGTGGACTTTGGTCAAACCCAGTCCTGGATGAATAATGTTTGAACTACAGCATACTGCATTTTTCAGATTTTTAGTATCTGTGCAAGTTATACACCTATCCTGATGGAATAGATCATGAACCATTCTTTCTTTTTTTTTCAATTAAGAAATATTCACTACTGATAATCTGTATGCAAATTAACCAAATCTTAATTTTACTGGGAATTATAGTTCAGCTGGTGAAAGAGGGTAACTTCAGTGATACCCTGTAGTAAAACTGAACAAGTGATAAAAGAAACACAGTTTTCAGTTTAGGACATCTACTATATCAAATTAAGTAGGTTTTGCTGATTTGAAAATCTCGTGAAAAGTTAGGGAAAATACATTAGGTCAAAGTCTTAAAAGCTGGTTTTTTATAGTATTTGAGAAAGACAACAGCCCACTGCTGCTTTTTAGGTGTTCAGTCATTCTTCCAAATACATTTAAGAACATTCCTGCATCCAGTGGGGAGTTTAATACCTTTAAAAATGGTCATTGGTTTCTATTCCAGTTCAAATTGGTAAGATTGTATAAAAAGAATATTTTAAGTGAGATGCATTTGCAACGCTCTTTAAAAATCTGTAACTTTACAGTATGTCATATACGCAACAGGCAAATGTAATCAGAATACTGGTAATTTTAAATGCTTCAAAATACAGCATTATGGGATGTATTTACCTGCTTAGTAGGCTGATTCTTAGAAGATATTTATGAATTGATGGACAAACAAGGAGTATGAACTTAATTACAACATGTAAGGAGAATCTAAAATAAAAACCTGCTACAAAGATAAATTAAAAAAAACAACTTAAAACTTAGAAAATTAAATAAGCATGAGTCTTGTGAATGGACCTAACTGCAGCTGGAAAACAAGTGCATGTTCTTCCTGTATTCTTGCACTAGATCAATTTGCCACACTGCAAAGCATAGCAGACTCCAGACCACTGGAGATGGCAACATAGGACAACTGCTATATTTCCAAAGCACCTAAAAGAGGTAGGTCCCTGCCCAACTGTCCTATTCAGCTTCAGGAGATCCCTGGTAGAAATTTCACAAAAACAGCTGAGATGTATTAGTCCTGGTAACGGAAATGGAAATGATGGTGAACGTGAATTAATCTTAATTTACATTTATCCTTCCATTAGAGCTGTGAAAGATATTGGAGATGAATATTGCTAGCAACTATTCCCATCAATGCTTCAGTGGTGGAGTGAAAAAAAAAAGTCTAGTTAAACAATATAGAGGTAGACTAACTTACTTGACCTCCTCAAATTACCTTCAGTTTGTTCAAATAAATTCTCTTAACAGTAATATATTTTACATCACCCAAGAGTTGCTACTGTTTATTAAGTGAAACTATTTAAGTGAATGAACTCCCAACGTGCATAAGTTATGTTTGAATCTTCATCTAAGTAAAACATTTCAGACTATGTAAAACCTGACCATAAGCAATGCTTTATGGTTTTGATAACATCTACAATTTATTTTTTGCTCACCTTCCTCATCCAACAGCACAATAAGCTCAACATCTGCTGTCACTACAGGGCATGTCTGGCAACATTTAACAGCCAAATGTCAATACCTCAAAAGGATATTTCTACAAAAAATGCCTCATAATATCTATGCATGAGGCTCTCAATTCATTTTCTGGCACCATTGCTTGCTGTGGCTACTATTGCTGGTACCCACATGGCCCAAATGGTAATTCTTCTTGGAGACCAAATGGCTTATATTTCTGTTTGATCCCTCATTCTCTAAAAGATTGGATTTACTGCATTCTTAGAAGCCCAAATCTTCTCTTCCTTTCCAACTTTAAATTATAATAAAAAACAGACTAATTCACTCTAAAGGGAAAAGCCATTTCCTTCAGGTACCAATGCCTAAACAAAGACATTCAGTACCAAAGACTACAACAAATGAGCTCCAGTCCCCAGAAGAACATAAGATCTGATAGCAGTAGGGATTAGAAAAGTCTTTTAAAAGTGGAGAGCTTTTATTGTTCTGAAAAATGTTAGTAGTTATAATAAATAAAACAGCAACTTACAAGTATTTTTCCAGTCAGAGGCAAATAAGAGAAAAAAATAGACTCAACGTGCCCTTACTGTCCTTTACCTTTTTGCTGCCAACACTGCATTTTCAGGAAACCAGTGGAAAGCAGCAACAGAAGGTACAAGTGGTTGTATAACTAAAGAGCAATAAATATAACAATAACAACCATACAAAAAAAACAACCCAAAAATCCATCACCCCCACATAATCAAATAGCTCTGTCCTCCTCCAGAGAAACTGCTAATTGTAAACATAAAATAACACATTAACAGCACATACTAATAGAAACTCTGTGCAGTTGAAGAACAGTTGAAAGCTATAAATAATTAATGCATTTAATAAGAATCCAACACCTGCCATTCAGCCAGTCTAAGGCTGCTTTATCACAGAGAGACAGACAGCAGGTCTTCCAGTCTTTTGCATAGTTTCTAGGGTTTCTCTTCCAAGTATTGTCCATAACCTACAACTTAATATGATTTTAAACTTAGAAAAAAAGAAAAAAAACTTACACAAGATGGGAACCTCTGAAAGTGTTGACAAAAAGTGCCACCAGAACTCCTGAAAAAACGATTTTCCATGTATTCCTTCTCACTGATCCTCAGAATCATAGAATGGTTTGGTTTGGAAAGGACCTTGGAGATCACCTAATGAGAGCCCCTCTGCCTTGGGCAGGACACCTTTCACTAGACCAGGTTACTCAAAGCCCCAAAAGGCATGTAATTTTGATCCATGACCTTAATGGCTTCTTCTTTACACTAGAAGAACTTCACAGCATCCTTACCAGAAAAACTGAGGCTTTTTATACAAAGTATTTCTTTGCTTCAGTGGCTAAATTAATTTATTCAGCATTATCATCATAGATGCTAATATTCAATGTATCAGGAAACATAAAATTATTATTATTATGCTCACTGATTTCTGAAATATATCAAAACTGTTATTATGTGGGAAGGCCATCATTCTAGATACTTTTCAAATACAGGATTCATGTATGCTTTTTTCCCAAGACTTATATTAACTACCCCATGTTCTTCTGATGACCTGTGGTTTATTTTGGCAAGTTTCCTTTAAATTGATTGAGTCTAAGTTTCCATCACTTGTGATCTTTGCACTTTCTAAACTGTCAGTAAGGCCAGCCAAATATAACCAGTGTACACAGTACAATGTGTCTAGATAGTTTTTTAAACTAAGGACATAAGACTGATTTCAAAACTAAACATCTCTATAACAAAAAGAATAAAAATGAACTATTTTATAAATGCCACATCATCACTATTTTAACTTTCTTGTAAAAGTATTTCTAGACTTATGTGGGATATAATAACAGATATTTGATATAATAAATTCATATTTGTTTAATATGCTAGGATTCCTTATTCTATCTTTTTCTATTTCAATCCTTTTTTCCCCCAGAAATATTTACAAAAAACATTTGGAACTTGTATATCTCCCACTATTAAAAGTGCCTATTATATCACTACAATAATTAGTCTAACAGAAAAATGCATGGGAAAAGGTAGAAATGGTAATGTTGAAACAACTGAATATTCTTGTGGCATATCTCTGAATTGTGAAAAAGATTGCCACATACATCCCAAACCAGGACAATTTCAAGCTGTTAACTTGTTTCCTGTGAGAAAATCTCCTCTAAATCTAATTTTGATCTGCTTGGATAGATGTTTTCCCTTGAGGGACTGTAACTGTAACCGTGAAACAGGATGATTTAGGACCTTTACAACAAATCATCTAAAAGAAGCCAAAAAAAATGTGCCTCCTGACAGCCAAGAGGGAAAATGGGATGAAACAGCTCTTGGACATCTGCTCTCTGCTTCCCTTCAACCTATAAGCAAGTGCCTATAGATGGGGTATAAAAAAGTGCTGCTGGGGGACAGGCTATAGCTGCACCACGTAGTTCCACAATCTCTGTTACCACTGTTGAATTATTCGTGCCGTGGAAACAGAGAACAGCTGTTTGATAACAAATTAGAGAAAAAACCCAAACAACCACACCACAAAATGAAAACCCAACCAGTTACATTTCCCACAAATCCTTACTAGAGAAGCCACCACTTACAAACTGGGCTACACAGTCAGGAGAGGATCTAGTGCAGTTTGCGAATTAGCCCAGAGAGCCTTCAAATATTGTCATAGATCTTGTACTGTATCTTAATTAAGAAGTTGTCTCATACCTCAATCCTGGCTGTATAAACATCCCTTAGCAACTACAAAAATAGGTTTTGGGAAAAAATGGTATTAAAAACAAAGCAGAATACCTTCCTACTTTTCTCTCAATAAAGCAGCTAGAAAGGAGGAACACAGCCTGAACTAGAAAATTATTGACCTTGCTCTGGACCGCCAGTGTGCTCTACAAGGCTATCTGGGATCATCTGACTTGGTCCATTCTCCTGGAAATCAATTACTTGGCTCCTATAAAAATAATTTTATGTGCCTGGTTCTTTTATTTTTACTAAATTTTGATGAAAATCTTTCTTTATAATCTTTGTATTTTAATGACTGGAACTAATGCTAGAGCTTGCCCTCACAGTAAGAACTCCAGCTGAAAAATTAAATTTCCACTGAGCACTTTTTCTGCAGGGTGAACAATATGAAGTTATCTTATGGAGTTTATGCACAAAAAATAAAGCTAAAAGTTGGTGAATTATGAGAAAACTATTTGTTCTCATTTCTTTCAGGAAATAAGAGAAACTGTGACGAAAATAGATGCGTAGGGTACGTGAATTCCACAGAAGGTCTTGAATCCAATATATTTTCCTTCCTCATTCTCATCTGATATGGGGTAAACTGTGGTCACATAATTTATAAAAATCTGAGATGGTGACAGATGAAGAGATATAACTATAGGTCTGTTCCTTTATTAAGTATGTTTTTAAAACTGCATTTTGTCAAGGACCAGATAAAACTGGAAATCAGAAGCAAGACAGAAAACTCATAGATAGAATTGCTTCCTTTTACAGAACAAGTAAGAAAACAAGTGTTATTGCCTCTTCTTTCTAATAAAACTCTTAGGATTTTCCTTTTCAGAGTCTCTCAAATCTTTAACTACTCCTCTCATCACCAATAACATCAAGGATTTCAAAAGGAAACTCAGTGCTAAACTTTTTCTAATGAGTAAAAAATTACTTCTCTCAATAGATGTGAGCAGTAAGATGAAGAGAAAGATTTGATTTAGCCCAAACTGACATAGTGCTCAAAAACTAGAAAATATGTGTTAAGTATAATAGCTCTCTCTGTGATGAGGTAATGGTTTATTTTGGTAAGCTAAACTTATCCAGTGGAAAAAAGAAGTCCCATTTCTTGGGTTTTAAAATGAAAATTATATATGCATCTTTCAAGCAAGTGGAATTGAGACAATGGTTTCTCCTAATAATGAGAAAAACAGTAAAGTTTGAACAAAGTCAGTGTTGTAGTTGTCCTCATTTAAGGTATTTGAGCTACATTACTCTTGTGAGGCATGGTTGTCTACCAGTAGTCTAAATTTGGGATTGAAAATTCTTGGAAGGATATACCATTTCAGACAGACAGACTTGATGAGAAATGAGGGCAGACAATGCACTCTACAAAATTACTGGGTTTTGCTGTTTTCTTTACATCACCTTTACCTAATTCCCCCTGAAAAAACTCAGAGCACTAAGAAGTTTTATGGTAAAGCAGTGACATTTCTAAGGGCTTCAATTTTATAACTGGTCATGCAGTTTTTGGTCTTCATTATAAATATGTACTGCATCTTTCAGCTAGATGAATCCTCTTGAAAAAGGAAGCAAGATTTACAATAAAAAGTGAAAAAGTCCATAACCAACAAAAACCCTACCAAACCCTTTAATAACAGGAAAACACTCTAGGAAATGCTTTTAAGTATGACTATTTTTACATGATTTTTAAGGGAAATGTTGAAAAATAACTGTGATAATTCCTGTATCTACTTAGAATAATGTTGTATATGCTGCTTTAAAGGCAGCTCACAATCTCAGTGCATGATTTCTGCACACTCCTACCTGATCACTAACCCCAAACTTGAAGAACAAAACCTGTGCACACACCTGGAAAAAGATGCATTATAACAATACAAATATGTACCTAATAATAGTACTAGGTACATAGTACCTAATACTATATAGTACATAATATAATAGTATTAGTATTATACTTCAATATAGTATAATACCCTTCCTAAAAGGCTCTATTTGAAAAATGTATCCCGTTTGCACATTTCCTAGAGCAATCTACACTAATAAAATCACAGGCTAGTTTCCCACAGAGTGCTTGCCCCATTACATGCATAAGGTAGATGGAAAAAAAAACAGAGAGAATTAAGGTTCATGGATAATCTCAAAATTTAGAATGGGACATCATAATCTACTTTTCCCCCTGGAAAATAAAAATATTTTGGGGAAAAGAATGTTAAACACAGTTTTTTCCAGGCAGTAGTGTCTTCAGCAGTTTTTCTTGTATATTTTGAATTCAACTATTTCCTTTGTCTTCGTAGTAATAAGAAGGTTTAAAATATGCATGACCATAAGTGTATTTGCAAGGAGTATGTGAACTGTAATAAAAGAGTGAGAACTTACTGTCTTGCTGATGTAATTTGTGCTGATATTCATACACTGAAGTCCTTCACTATTGCAGCAACCTCCACATCTGTAGATGGATACACACGGGGGTTTAAAGAAGGTGTTTGTAGTTGCTCCAAACTCTTTCCCCACATCCACACACACTTCACGTGGCATGCACTGAGTTTTTCTCCATTCACTGTCAATACCTGCCAAGTTACAGGGAATTTCATATGTTATAAAGTAACTGTTTAAGATCAAAACTATGCTGCAGTAAATTATGATTCCTTTTTAAACTTCAAAACCAGAATAAGGATTTCTAGAGTCACGCCCTTTAGTCAGTGAAACAAACATCTCTCTATGTTACCTTCTAGATGATTTTTCTTCTTCATAGGGACATGACGTATCATGGAGCAGATGAAAAGTCACAGTGAAGCTAAAAGGGAACCTAACAGGCAGGGGAGACCTTAAAGCACAGAATCATAGCCTGGCTTGTTTTGGAAAGGACCTTTAAAAGGTCATCTGCCACCTAGTCCAACCCCATTGTAATAAGGAAGGACATTGTCAAGCAGATCAAGTTGCACAGAGCCCCATCCAAAATTGAATGGCCTTGAATGTTTCCAGGGATGGTGCATCTACCATTTCACTGGGCAACCTGTTCTAGTAAATCACCATCCTTACTGTAAAAAGCTTCTCCCCTTTATCTAGTATGCATCTACTTTCTTTAGTTTAAAATTGTCCTAACAAAACAGGGCCTGCCAAAACATCTCATCTTTCTTACAGACCCCCTTTAGGTACTGGAAGGCTGCTACAAGGCTCCTGGGAGTCCTCTCCAGGCTGAACAGCCCCAGCTCTCTCAGCCCATCTTCACAGGAGAGGCCCTCCAGCCCTCTGAACATCCTCACAGCCCTCTTCTGATCCTGCTCAAACAGGTCCACATCCTTCTTGTGTTGAGGACCCCTGAGCTGGACACTGTGGACACAGACTGCAGATGGGATCTCACCAGAGCAGAGGGAGGGGCAGAATCACCTCCCTCAAACTGCTGGCCAGCAGCTAAAGTTCCACATGTCCTTTCTTCACCTCATCTTGAGTAAAGGCTGCACTTTAGTACTGCTCACTTCTGCAAAGTAACTTTAACCAGCCCCACACAGTACTTGGATATATTAGAATTGTTAAATTTTATACACTTCATGTTAAATTAATTTAGATACATGTTTAGTTTGTTAACTAGAAAGGGTATAATTTAAAGCAAAAGCTTACTGCTTAACAATTATGTATAGCATGTGATTTAATCTGATGGATGATATTTGTGCCCAGATTATCCGCACAAATTTGAGCAAAGACTTTGTATCATGTTATACAGCATATTACTAAATATAATCTTACACTAAACAGCCCCGAGACTTGCAGCTGTACAGGTTCCTTTATTCCCTTTTGGCACTAGATTTCGGTGAGCTATTCAACAAAAATGGAAATTTTGCCTTATGTGTACTTTAAACTCTCCATTAAGGTACACTATTTCCAATACCATGTCAAAAAAATACACCTCCTGCTATAAATCCTGCGTTTCTCTTCCTACAAGCACTTGCTTAAACTGCAAATTAATACATTTTCTCCGAGCTTTCTGAAACACTGAAAGGTATTCAAACACATTGGTTTGAAAACCAATGCATAAGAGAAGAAAGCATTATCAGCCGTGATGCAATTGCAGAAAATGAGAAGAAACAGTTCAATGAGTCAAACTATTAGCATCCTCTTTGATTTCTGCAAAATTGTTACAGCCTCTATAAAGCAGAACTCCTTATACTTGAAGACAAGCACTTCACTTTCACTACTGAGCTGAGAAAGCACTTTGTTACAATGAGCATAACTAAAATATGTGTGCAGTATTTCATTTGATTCATTATGAAAGGCTGACTATCAAAGATGTTACATTTTAGACAACACCTCCTATCAAACTGCTGAGGTTGGTTTATTGACAATACTTAGCTTTCAAACTATTTTTGACACAATTGAAAAGCCTTCATATTTTCATGTACTGTGTGTTGGAACATGGATTGTGTCCTGTACTTACTTTTCAGGATCTCAGCGTTATAGTGTGCTGCGGCAAATTTCAGGGAATCATCTGATCTTGTGTCAAAGCTGGAGTGTTCCCTGTTGTGCTGCCAACCTCCTCTCCTCAACTGACATTTGAACATTTTCCAGTATTCTGGGTAAAGTACTGTCATGAGTTCATCCACACTGGACACAGACCGCAACTGCTCTTCCAGGTCTTTGCTTCCATGAGCCTGTCAAAGTAACATGCAAGATTAATTACTTTCTCTAGTACACAAGGTTTGTTGGGAACTAGCCTGAAAAGCAACTCATACATTGTAAAATAAAGGGGTCCTCATTATAAAAACCACTTCTCTCAGTCAATGCCAACATTACTATATTGGCAAATAATGAAGAGTTTTGCTTCTGCCACCACTTCTTTATCACCCTTGTAGTTCAAAATATCTGTGTGAGAAAGGAGCTATACATTTAGGCCTATACAAACACAGTTTGCAGATTATAAAAAAGTGCATTTTTCTCCTGGAAAGATAAGTTTTTGTGATAAAATTTTGAATGCTTAAGCACCAAAATATTTAAATTGTGTTCATCTTATTTAACATCATATACTTCTAAAGTAACACACAGTTTTTCCCATTTTCCCTTAGTCCCAGAAAACAAAAATACCTAGAAATGCAAAACCAGTTCAAAAAGCAACCAACCAAACAAAACATCAAACCAATAAATAATTTATGTTATTTAGTACCCTTCTAGGGAAAAATCTTAATAAGCAAGTTCTATTATAAAGCATTAATCTTTAAATCAGTAGGACACGAGGACTTTGGTACCTTGAAGAATCTAAACCTAAACCTCAAATCCTGTAATCTTGCTTTCTTATTCTCTGGCCTTTACACAAACTCATTGCAACTGCAGTTGCCTAAATGACTGAGATTTACATTCCAGTTTATCACTTATCAGGAAGATTCCTCTGTTTCTCTTAGATGAAACATACTGCATCAAAAGACTGGTGTTTATCCCCTGCCCACCCTTCTCATCCATGAATTGCTGATTTCCCAAAGGGAAGGAAAGAAGAATATTGAAGAACCTTTGGACACCTTCTCAGCCCACGTGGCCCTTAGATGGCAGTATGAGACACAAAATATAGAGGTGCACTTCGTACAAAATGCATCATCTGGCTGGAGACTCTCTACTACAAAACTGTTGCTCTACTCAAGAAACCATCAGGCTGTAAGCATGTAAAACATGTCTAAATGTAGAAATACAAAACTATATGAACTGAAATTTATGATTTCTTGTCTGACTCCACTACTAAAAAAAAAATAAACTTTCAGTTCAACGATTTTGAACATTACATGAGTAAAACAGGTAGTTCAGAACTAGCTCACCTGAATTAAACTGCTCCTTGTCTCCACAGCAACTATGAGGGTATAAAATGGCATGTATGGTTGCATCTACTCCCTTATCTGGTGTCAAATACAGCAGAAACACCTCAGGATAAGGCAAATTCACAGAACTAATTTCTGTAAATACAATTATATACAGAACTGTGAAAGGGATGAGGCATGGGAACAGGTCAGCCAGAGAAGTTGCAGACATCCAATCCCTGGAATTGTTCAAGGGTGGGCTGGATGTAGCTCCGAGCAACCTGGTGTAGTGAAAGACATACCTATCCATGGGAGGGGTTAGATGATCTTTAAGGTCCCTTCCAAATCAGGCCATTCTGTGCTTCCATTATTCTAATACCAATTTTAAATTAATTTTATTTCACAAGGCATTATGAAGTTATAAAATGTTTTCACTGAAGCCTTGCTAACCACAGTGTTCTTGTAGACTACTTTGTCCTGGGAGGTTTCAACAATCAAGCTACTGTCTCAGAAATGTGCCCCTGCAGGTCTTCATCTCTTTCCTTGCCACCATAGGAAGGGCCATCCCTGACCCAAGCCATGCATCAAGCAGCTTCCAAGAGCTTTGCCTTCAAATTTAACGGTAACACAGAGAATTTCACTCCCTATCATCCCTGCTCCCCTTGCAGGATGCCACTCAGGATCTCAATCAGTGAGTCACAGACAAAAATGCAAGCTTAACAAACAACTAATTCTGCTGCTTGCACCTCCTGAGAGGTGAGAAGTGCAGGGTTTGAGCAGCCTCGCTCCTGCCAAACTGTTTCCTGAGGCTGCTGCAGCACATGGCCCTTGAGTAATGGGAAGCAATTTGCTGCACCAGCACAATGCCAGCGCCGCAGATGAATGTCTGCCACGTGATGGGAATATGCGTGGCACAGCGTATATCCTGTCACAAGGCTGGAAACCAGTCTATTATATAAAAGGCACAGGAATAAAACCTGTGGTAAGCCACACAGCAGCTGATCCTAGAAGTCCTAGAAGATCGTGGGGTGACATGGAAAGAGAATTCAACCAAGCTTTGCCACCTTGGATGAATCTTTAAAAGCCTGTACAGCCCACAGTAGACAAAACATTGGCTACTGCTGTTGCAGATATTCAAAGTACAGGCCTAGAGCATCAGGAAAATAAGTAATGAAAGTCAATAATATTTTGTTGATAAGAAGTCAGGCACGAAGCAGGAAAGTGAAATTGTTGAAAATAAAGCATGCTGATTTATTCCTCTTTAGTCGGGCAATCAAGTCATGTCTTTTGAGATGTGTACAACATTTTTTATACGCGTATTAAATAGGTATTAATACAATTAAAAATATGAAGAAATTAATGGCTTTAATTAAGCTTTGTATCAAACATAATAAAGCATTGTTTCACCCTGGATATTCCATGAGTGATAGTGCCATGTGCCTACAACCTGAGACTAGGCAGCCCTAGTTGTGTGTATAGATGAAGGAAGGAGAGGCTGGAGAGCTGTGCTGTGCAAAGGGACCTGGAGGTCCTGGTTGATGACAAGTTGAACACAAGTCAGCAGTACCCTGGCAACCAGGAGGGCCAGCCCTGTCCTGGGGTACATCAGGCACAGCATCGCCAGCCAGGCAGGGGAGGGGACTGTCCTTTCCTGCTCTGCACTGGGGCAGCTCCACCTTGAGTGCTGAGGGCAGTTTGGGGTGCCTCCATCAAGAAAAAAGTAAAATAAAAAAATCAAGCTATTAAAGAGCATCCAAAGTAGGGCCACAAGGTTGGTGAAAGGTCTGAAGTGACTGAGAACACTTGCTTTGTTCAGTCTAAAGGAGACCTTATTGTGGTCTTCAACATCCTCAGGAGGGGAAGCAGAGGGGCAGATATTGATCTTATCACAAGATCAGTGACAAGGTTTGAGGAAACAGCCTGAAGCTGAGTTGGGGAAGATTTAATCTGGATCTCAGGAAAAAGTTCTTCACCCAGAGGGTGGCTGGGCACTGGAGCAGGCTTCCCAGGGCAGTGGTCACAGCACCAAGCCTGACAGAGTTCAAGGAGTGTTTGGGCAATGCTCTCAGGCACATGGGGGCCGTTCTGTTCTGAATCCAGAAGCTGGACTCAATGATCCTGATGGGTCCTTTCCAACTCAGCTTATTCTATGATTCTCTGAGTATCACTTAATAAAAACAAAAGGAAAACAATTTCTGGAGCAGATATATAAAATTACTTAAAGAGAAAATGATCATTATTGCATATGAAGTATTTTATGCTTAGCTTAATAAAGCCATTTGTTTGTAAAGATGACTTCAACAAAAGATGTAAAGATGACAAGTTAACACAGTGAAAAAACAATTTGATCACTAGAGGACTTTTGTTCTCTCCCCTCTTCCAATTTAGAAAGGAAGGAGATGGAAATTCATATATCTGTACTAAATACACTACACCTAGTGCCTAGAATTAGGGAATAAACAAAAAAAAATAGAAAAGATATGTTGATTTTTCAATATGCTTACAGTGTTACCTTGAGATACAGATCAATGATCTCTTCCTGTATATCTATGTATTATTTAACTGCAACAAATTACTCTCATCTGTGAAAAATTGTTTAGAGGAACATTTATTTAAAGAACTCGTGATTTAATTTTGTAGAACGGCCAAACGTCTTCTTGACACGAACATCAAATGAAATCTTAAGCACTGGATGATTACAAGAGTGTGTCCTGCATACAGGATAAGCATCAGGTCATTAAGGATCACTAGAAAGAGTTTCCTATTTTTTAAGGGAAGAATGAATTTGCTTCCGTAAACATAATAGTAGTCTAGCAACATTTTTGATTTTGTGCTAATTTTGGTAGTTTCACAAAAATATACTGTCTTGGTCCATATATTTTCTTCTTTGCTCTTTCTTAATTATGCATTGACTAGTAGTTTAGGAAACTGGATTTCCATTGCAAAACAATTTTGAGACTCAAACACATATTTAGAATATATGACAACACAAGAAAGTAACATCAACAAAAATGTACTAGAGATCAGAGGAGCTCTCATATTTCATTCTTCTTATGCAAGTGCAGATTAGTGAAGTTCAGAAAGAAATATGACTTGTAGCTGCAATTACTGTCACCAAACTAGTTATTCTCAAACGTTAAGTTCAAAGGGAGGAAAAAAAAATTAATAGAGCATTAGCACAGGTTGTAATAAGAGAAATTCCATGACTTTTAGGAACGAAGAAAGCTTTTTGATTAATTTAAACAGACTCTTGATTTTCATCTAATTAGAGAGTGCTCCTGATGAAATTGTGGACCAACTGCTTAATGTTTACTGGTAATGCATTCTGGGATCTATGTTCTACATAAAGAAGGAAGCAGGAAATAGTGCCAAGAGTGATTGCACAGGAAGGAGCTTTCTCTATGCCATGGCTTTCTCTATTTTTCACATTTTCAAGTCAGTTAAGGGACTGGGGTTTGAACTTTTTTGTTAACCCACCACTACTCTCTTCATAAGTGTTTATCTCCATCCTCTGGTTGACCATTCTACTATTTTTTTGTCATTTTTACCTATTATCAATGTTGTCCTGCATGAACACCAAAAAATGCTAGAAGATGTATTCTAGAGAAGGACACCAATTAAATCTTTGACTAGCCAAACTCTATAAGATGATAGGTACTATTAAGCAAAATAACAACCTAAAAATACAAGTATGATTGGAGAATACAATAAAGATGCAATGTCCCATTTCATTGATTTCACATTTTTCATGAGGAACAGGGGAAATGGCAAATACATATAAAGGTGTACAGCTTGATGACAAAGTGCTCTCTTGCTATTATTTATTTAACTTCAGAACACTTTGTTCTGTCAAAGTACATTTTTCACAAGGTGGCTTTCCATTACATGGTATGCCCAGTTTTTAATAAAATTATGGCTTGCAAGGGAAAGGGCAGGATACAAAATAGGCTCTATATCCATTAACAAAGACAAATGTATAATAGATTTTCCATGCATTACATTACTTATCTTTCATATGTCCCCAGTGTTTGCCTCTATTATTAATAACAAAGGTCAGAACACTTAATATTTGGCAGCATGCTTGACACATAAGTGATGGTGCAATATACTATAATGGTCCCTTATGTATCGGTTCTGACTACAGTTGTCAGCTCATTTCATTTTCAAGGATTTTATGGACAATTCTCAGTAGGAAAATGCTGTCTATAAATCCCTCCCTCCATTTTAAGATGCTTATATTATGTGTTGATTTAATGAAATTGATTAAAATAAAATATTTAAATCTGAATGTTGAAATTACTTGTAATCAAATGGAAATATTGCAAGAGAAAAGTATTTATAAACACTTCACTTGCATAATGATTTATTGCAGTTTTCACGTATTTCAGTGCTAGCTTTTTTAGAATTCATGCCAGTAAAAAAAAGAAGAAAATATTCTAATTAAAAACTGTAATTATAGTCAAGAATTAAATCCAACTTTTATGCCCACTTCTACAGTCTCATTAGCAAAGCCTTGATTTTGATCTCCCATGCACCTATTTGTCACCAGCAAACCTGCATGACTGTAGCTGCAAACTTTTAAGCTACCATTCAATACAGTAACAAAAAAGTGCCTTACAGAAGCCAAACAGTAACAGGGAACATAAATTTTATCTCACATCACTTCAAATAAGAAATACCACTGCAGTTCATATGAACTAAATCAAAACATCATGACAACAGCAGAGAGATTAGAATCAGCCTCTGCTCCAAAGAGCTTACAAAGCACTTCAGACAAATATAAAAAGAATCAAAGTATAAAATAAATATATAAAACAGTCTGACCTATATTATGCTTTAAGTGACTTCTATTTACTCTGGCATTTTAAATACTAAGAATAACATCAGGGAAAGAAAACAAATAAATAGTAGTAGTGAGGGAAGAGAATGCATCAAGTAGGTAGGCAAGGGAAAAGGAATGAGTTTGGGAAGAAATTCAAAAGAGAATTTTGCAAAGGAAGAAAAAGACATTGGTTATAAGGATAAAGTTAAGACTACAGAAGTTTCACTTCTGTATTATTCATCACATCTTTTTTGTTTTGTTTTGACCAATATTTGAGAGGAAGATGCATAAGCTGCTAGAAAACTATTTAATATTGCTCCTTTTTATTAAGTACAAGTATTTAAGCTGAGGTAGTAGGTAATGTAAAATTTCCATGTTACGTGAAATTCAATTTTATGCACCTCAGCATTTTTAGGGCAATATTTTATTTAGATATTAGTAGACAGTGCTGGAATATATATCTAAGTTTTTGATTTGCACAAAGGTACTTAAGGTAAGTCCTTTAGTCAAGCATTTAGCTGCTGCTGAGATTCTGAAAAATGCTTCTTGGCTGGTACTTATTCTTCAAGTACCTGCATTCCTCAGTGGTTCTCAACCTTCACTAAAAAATGCCAGTACTTTCATATATTCAATGGGAATTACTTATGAAAATACCCTTTTTTTAATCTGAGTTTGAGTTCCCTGGGTAGCAGAGAGAAAAGAAAAAGAAAATCTAGTTGCTTTCTAGAGCAACTCTGCAGGCTGCTGACCGATTGCTTTGGACAGCTAGTTTCTAAAGGTTTCTACAAACTTGGGCAATTAATACCATTCCTGACTATACCAGAGAGCAGTTTTCAGAACAAGCATTTGTGGCACCTTAGTCAGACTCTTTTTTGGAAGCACTTTCACAGCAAGACTATAGTAACAGGAAAGGTTTTGTTCTCACACACTTCAGCCTGATCTTTAAAATCTGCATTGTTCCAAAGCAGTAGTCTTCAGTGTTCCTAAATCACTGCAGACTATTTCTAGGAATATAGCAAATTGTAACTGAAAAATAAAATATAAAAATCAAATCCATTATCAACAGACAATCACTATTCAGGAGCTTTCACTAGATAAGCCCACAAAAAGGTCAAAGGCTGTAAATACATGGGATAACCATTTTCTAAGTGCAGCTGCATCTGGATTGTTTAATTGGTTCAAAGGCTTGTACTGAAGCTTCCAGCTAGCATTACAGATAGATTTGGAATCAATAAGGATTTGTATTTGTTGCTGCTGAAAGGCTTACATCTGATTAAATCTTGGAGACATCAAGCAGCACAATCTGTACCAGATGAGATTTGTCTATTATTTTCTTGGTCAGCAGCAGCTCCAGCGACCAGTGGTGACAAATGTGTGGATCACCATGCATGACCAGTTGCATGACTAGAAGAAAGGGGAAGGCCTTTTTAAGTAAAAAGTATTTGCAAAGTGAAAGTAAAGGACAGCACAATGATGATTGCTGGGATATCAAGGTGATTAACAGACACGGAACCCTGCCAGAAAGGAGACAGCTAACAGCATGAGAATGTCATTGCCCTCTGCAGCACAGCCACTGCAGCCAGCAAGGTTCTGGTGCTGATTTTGTGTGCTCTGTCTACAAGATATCTGGATTGCTGTCACATGGCAGTTCTGTAGAATTTGACACATTATAAAAACAATATGTTCATTTTGAATGCTTTAAAGCAACTTTTAACACTGACAAAAGCAAAGCACACAATTCTAAAAAGAAAAACTCGTACTCCTACTAGAAATACTCCTCATTATAAAATCTTACTCTCTCAGAGAAAGATAAAATGCCAGTTAAGCTTTTGTTTTTAATATGGTCTGAATATTGCTGTTTTATTTCAAAATACCCTGCAACCTCTTGTTTTCTTTTCAGTAGTCGCATGTATTCCATCAAAATCAGTACAAAAGAAAAGACTATCATGCCTTTCAAAGAAAGTTGCTTACTCTTAGTCTTTGGTTAGTTTTCACTGGAATTGCTTTCATTAAAAACTACCATTGGCTTTGTCAGAAAAAAAACTCATCAAATAAATATAGTCTTTTTTTGAAGAAAATTACTAACATGGTAGCACTGCAATGAGCTGCCATCACTTGAGCAAGTGTAACACCAGCAGTGAGAATTAAAAACTTCCTCAGTATCAGAGTTACTAAGTGGGGAGGTAAGGGGCAGTCCTTTAATTTTAACTTGAATGCCAGCACATTCTGAGACGCTGCTCGAGCACAGTACCTATCTGTGCTACATGAATACATCCCAGATCTTAATTAGTCAGTGAGTAGGAGTTCTGGCTATGTATCAAAGGACTGGCTTCAAGAAGGCAGTAGGTAGTTTTTATGCCATTTTTTCTATTTTACAGGTCAATCATTCATAAAAGAAGGTTTCAGTAAGGACAAGAATAAGTTGCACATTTGTAAGAACCTTTATGAGTTATGCTGAACACATAGGTGCTCACTGTGATGAGACTAGTTTTCAAATCAACACCTTTGCTTATTCTTGAATCTTTAAAAATGTAGTCATTTATAGGAGGGAAAGATTACATGAACACATCATGATCATATCATTGCTGAATAATTTCTGTCACTACTAAGTAACTTTCCTTTTCACTAAGTTTTTAAAATCACTATTTGAAACACTGGGCAAACATAATTAATCCATGGTCTAAATATTTAGCAACAAGTCACAGAAGTTTCTTGAATTAGTTATACTTTTAAAATGGTTCATAAAATAAATAATTTCACAGGCCATGAAACTAGATCATTGAATTTCAAAGACAAACTTGAACCTCATTCCTAAACAAATGTCTTAATCTAAAAGGACATGATTTCTGTTTTGTTAAACAAATCTTGCAGAGTTTACAGACCTGTACAGAAGTATTAATTACAAGACCACCTACTTTGTCACTATTTAAAAAAAATATTCCAGCCATAAACACAACACACTACCTAAAATTCAACAAAAAACGAAAGAAAAATGAGCAAGTTATAACACAGTAGTTCTATTTTAAAAATCTTAGTTTAAAATTATTACAAACAGATTATGTATATATGAAAGAGGAAGCACAAAAGGCATCAGAAACCTCTGCATTTTATTAAATATTATTGTCTCTAATATATGCCATTAAAATTAAATTATTATTGGTTTATGCTATTTAGCATCATGTTTTTTCATTTCATTTGACACAAGTCTATTTAATAAGCCAAACTAACACACCAGATTAAAATATCAGACAGGTTTTGGAAACTTAGGTATTAAATTGTGAGATTTCATTAACAAAAAAAGTACCAGAAGAAGCTTTTATTTTTGTTATCAAGCTATTATTTAAATATCTTATGTAAAGGCTGTTTGCTAATCCAGGTAAAAGAAAGATATCATCTGAAGTTTTTTTAGCCTGATTAAGTATACAATTCAGAGGACTTGCTACCCACAACCTGCTTGTGCCTAACCTGATAATTTGTGCTGGAAATTTGTTCTACACTGAATTATGTATGAAACATCCTTTGGACCACAATTTGACACCTGCTACAAATAAGCTATGCAGAGACAAACCCATATGTTTAGACACTGAGCCTGTAATACTTTTTATCCCCTTTTTGCTTTCCCTGATTGGCTCACTTCATTGCAAGCTACAGAATAAAAGTCAGTAGATCTGTGGTGCTGCCACATCTGTTCTGAACAACAGGGAGGAAAAGATTTTAAAAAAAACCAAAACCAAGCATCTTTGATCACAAAAAGAGAAATCATACTTGTGTATCACTAAAAGAGAAAGCTTATTGTACCATGTAAAACCTGACAGGTATTAAGAGATTTGCCAGCAAGGCATAAGAGATAGGGAAAGGCAAATGAAACACTGAGAATGGTAAATCCAAGAACTAAATTGAGACTTGGTCACAATTCCCTTTCATGCAACTAAATCAGGAGAAATGTATGTTGCCCATTATTTTTGGCTTAAATTATTCTGAATAGCGTATTGTACAGCAATGTTGCTTAAAAAGGATCAGGGAACATCAGCAGTATTAAAATAGATCCTAATTTACCCTGACAGGACACAGAGTAATCCAATGCTGAATACAGTATACTATCAGAAGAGTTTTTCAATGAGGCTTGACTGGAGAATGAAGTTATTGCAAGTATGCCCTGAGGTATCAACTTCCATTGAATGCCAAGAAGACAAATATTCCCTGATGGAAGACACAACATTGCATCTTGAAATCCATTATAATGAGTATTGGTTGAAACTGGTCTATACCACCTTGCTGAGCTGCCTCCATTCTTATCCAGGCCCAGAAACTAATGAAAAATAAAACAGACTTATATGGATTATATATTTTTAAAGGAGGCATACAGAGAACAGGAGAACGGGAGAAAGAGGTTCTAGTTATTCCAAGTCTGTGGAATGACATAAGAAAAATATTTAATATTAAGCTAAGCATAAGCATAAACCTTACTGTTATATTGAAATATTTTCTCATGTTGAGCTTTTTATCTGCTCTTAGAAGCAAAGAATTTTTAATTAAAAAAATTAAATAAATGTATCATTGCATTTTGTAGTCACTTGGTCACAGAGTCTTGAACAGAAGAACTTTAGGTGAAACAGTCCGGTTTGTGACATGAAAAACGGAATGGGAGAAGAAATAAGGGAGTAAAAGTGGGTTAGTACTGACTGTACAACACCCAGTCTCCAACTTGGAGCACCCTGAGATTTTACTCTACAGCAGTAAAGGTATGCATATTGAGATGACAGGTTCTGGTACAAAAACTGGGGGAAAAAACAACAAAAGGCTCTTGACTTTGCAAAAAACCCAGACCTTATCATTTTCATCATCTTCAATATCAAAAGGTTCTACAGGTTTTTTAGATTTCAGCAGGAAAAAGTGTCAAAGCAGGAGAACTTACGCTGAGAGAAATTTCAAATTCTCCAGCACTACTGGAAACCTTTCAGGAAATGCTTTTCCAAGCATATGAAACTACTTCCTAAAGACAATCTGGAGAGATTACTTATAATCGTTTTCATATAAAACCATGATGGAATTACGTGCACACAAAAATAACACAGTGGAAGGATTCCTTTGACTTTTTTCCCCAGTAGCTTATTGCACATACTACAAAGCGCACACATGTATTTACAGGATTGCAGCCCTGGACACTGGAATTTTGGACACACACTTAGTAATACCAAGAGCCCATTGTAATCATTGAGGTCACCATTTACAGGACCGGACCATGAAACAACTTCTGTTTGTTCTTGAATGTTTCTAACATTTCTTTTACTGAGAACTGCAATTTCCTCAATGCTTTAACAGCAGCTCTTTTCAAACAAAGTAGATTCAGACACAAGGAACACATGTCTCATTAGAGTAACTGGCAGTGAGAATGACATTTCTGGTATGCTGAATTAAATTTTGATTCAAAAGAAAGTGTTTTGTTTATTTTCAAATTTATTTGAACTAGGATCGCAAAGGAAGAAAAAATGTAAATGGATGTATTTTATGGACATTTTGTTTCACACTGAAATCGTTTTTAAACAATTTGGAGAGCAATTATTAATTTAGCTTTATAAACACATATGGCAGATGCTATTAGATATTTTTATTAACTTAACTAGAGGCTGTTTTTGACACCTCATACAATAATCTCCCATGCTCTCTTACATGTAAGAAAAGTCAAATAGCTGCTACTCTCAATTATAAGTGGCTAAACTTGAGCAGTATCTATTAAATTCCTGTTTTTCCTGAGAAGGAACAGAACAAAGAACACAGAACTTGCTGCTTCAAAAGATTAAGATTATAGAAGTGTTGCCTTAATATGTCTCTTTGCAGTTATTTGCATTTGTCATTTGGATCCATTAGAACTTAAACTATGGCATAATTGCATTTCTTATTTGAGCTGTCATTAAAATTGACTGTGCCTTTAAACAAATGTGCCCAGATGCTCTGGGTACAGCTAATCACAGGCACAAAGGCCCAGTCAAGGTCAGGCTGCAACTTTGTCTCTAATTGCCTGGTTATACATTCCTTGTTCACGCAAATCTTCTACCGACTTCAATGGGATTTTTGTTTAGTGAGGATTACAGGATTCAGCCTCCTAGCTTAACTACTGCATCTATACATCACTGTGTGTAACACACTTCAGTCCCTCCAGTTACAGCATCTGTAGTTTTACTAGCCCTAAATATCATGTTGAATTTTTTAAGACTAAAAGCCCTATAAATGAAGTTTCTGGTTTTTATCCTTTTCTTTTCTTGGCTCTTCCATGGTCAACACTATTGGACTTCAAAAAAGAGTTACCTGGGAACCCCATCCTTGCCTCACTGCTGCTATAATTTTCATTTCAAACATTCTAATTTGCTTTCTAAACCTACTGACCTAACTACTATAACAGCCATTCTGCTAAAACCCAAAGACAGTATGTTTCCTACTCCAAAGTCATTCTCTTAAATTCTTGGTTATATTTCAGGTCCTTATCAAAGCAATCTGGTGATTTTTACATGATCTTACCAATGCCCATAATAGCTTTTGTTGACTTCTCTAAACATTTTTGCTTGCCACAGCATGTTTGTATGATTAATTCTCAATTCTTTTTTTTACATGTTTACATCAGGTTGCCTGCAGTCTTCCTAGCTTACCCCACAACATATGTTTATGAAACATTTTTTCATCATTATGAAAACACTACAATCTAGACAAAGTGCTTGCCATCATTTTTTATCAGACCAACTCTACAACTGAAAGACAAGGGTGTTTCTGTGTTGTCAGTTCAGCCCTGTTGGTCTCTTCCTCATCCAAACTGAACACTTGAGGAAACCCAGACACAGCTGACAAGACAGTTCACTCAAGTGCCTGATTCTAACAGCACAAAACAAAACACCATGAGCTTGTCCCCAGCACATCCCAGCTGCTCTAGCAACCAAAAAAACCACTTTTGCCACCTCCCAGGGTATGCAACTTACACTATGACACTTTACACTATGACACTACTACCGAAAAACCTTCCCAAGGGGTTGAAGTCCATACTTTGACAATTTAAAATCCAAACTATACTCAAAAATCTGAACCAAACCAAGCTTCTCTGAACTGATGGACCCTCCAAAGCAACAAAACATTACGAAATAATAAAAGTAATTATGCCTCAGAGACATTTAATAGGACCTGAGGGTACTGACAAAATGCTCTGGCAAATGTGTGCACTCCTCCTGCTCTGGGCAGCATTGACATTGGATGGACACACAGGGCCTGAGGGCTCAAGTTTGCTGTCTACTACAACCCACAAAGCCCATCTAGATGGAGTCTTTCCTTCCTTAAGAAATGCCATATGATACATTTGGTGCAACCCTTGTCAAAATTTTTATCAACTCCTAACACCTCCCAAAGCAACGCCTGGCACTTGGGCTCCTTGGAAAGTGAAAACAGACCAGTGAAACTACAGGACAGCACACAGAATTTACAACCCAGTAACTTCCCCATGCAAGTCCAATCACAAGGAAAACAAGCAGCTTCAGGGGGCCTACAGTTTAATCAACTTTATCAATACATGTTAAATTCCTGTAGCATTTGTATATTTACTAGATAAATTTTTAGGAAATGGGCTTTTCTGCATACTCCCTCCCCATGCAAGGTCTTTATGGAAAGGTAGCTACCTCAAGCTCTCTAACCCCTGTATTCTAAAAGGTCTGCTGGGTTAAAGAAAAAAGCATTAATGCTGGAAGACTTTTAACATCATTAACTTA
>VWYI01034806.1:0-27808 GCA_013399455.1 Anthoscopus minutus | reverse complement strand
TTTAATTATTAATATTAACTTATAGGTTGCAAATAAGGTATTTGCCTATGCAACTTATCAGATAAGTACATACTTCATTTGCACAGGTGTAACACTAGTATTCATGGGTTCAGGTGTTTTTAGTTCCCTCTAGTGACCAAAGAATGTGAGACAGTTGTTATGGCACATTTTGTTGGGTAGGTTCTGTGTTATATGCAGCCTTTCACATTCAGTCTTCTGAGTATGGTAAAGATGATTGATCTTGAGAAGTCCAGCATTGATGTTTCATTTTATTTTGTTCTAACATGAAAAGTGAGAAAAGTAGTAAAGCCTGCATGAAATTTGGGAGGATTTTACTATTAGCCTAGGTATCTCATTACAATTTTTTCTTGTGTTCAGGTTGTTTCTTGGAAAATAGGTGACTGTAATAGCCTGACTGCTCTTTATCCACCTATATGACAACTGTGTATGCACAGGTTAATTTATGCTTATACCTTGATTCCTTGTCACAGATTAACTTCTGACTGCATCTTGTTGACTTGCTTGAGCTAATTACAGTTAAGCCATTAGCAGCTCCTACTGCTGTGATTTTGCTCCTGAAATGGAAGCTAAAATCCAGTCCTGAGTTCAGAGATGGCTGTCTCTGAGACGCATTTGGGACACAAAATTCAACAAAACTGTTGTCTTGTGAGTCTAGATTTGTTTGCAAAAGCTGGATGGAATGAATCTGCATCCCACAACTAGCTTTTCTCAGGTATAATTCAATACTGCAAAGGCCTTGGAAAGCCTTGACTGCTTATGAACAACTTGACAGTATTATTAAAAACCTTTTATTGTAAATGTGTCTTTGGATGCATTGATCAAGGACAAAAGAGGAAACAAACAAACCAGAGTTCATTGTGAAAACTTTTGCAGGTGACATAATAAAACCTGGGGAATTGTGGGGGTTTTTTGAGGTTGGAGGCTATTCTTAGACCATGACATTCACTGTCGAGTTTGAAGCAAAGCTGTCAAAACAAATGTGTCAGGTCATGCAGCAAGTGGTTTATCTCTGTGGAAAACATTAGAATAGAGAGGACTGTGGTCTCAGAGATAGGCTCGTAATTACATATTGATTGCTTTTGCTAACACATTGTGTACAATTCTAAACAAATGCAAGATCATTTCTGACTCCTTTCTTTTAAACCCAGATATTTGTCAGTGCATTCGTTTGAAAGATTACAAAATATGAAGCAATTTTTACAGCTGATTCACTTGGGCTTCAATTGATTTGGCTTCTATAAAATTCCTCCATTTCAAGGGAATGTCAGCAGTATCTCAGCTCCTGTCCACAACCAGGACTTTAGATTACAGAAAAACAACAATTGTCTTGCAAGGGAGTATAGAAACTGTCCCTCCTTAAAGCTGCAACAGAATTTTGGGAGCTAAGGTGGTTGTATCTTGAGTTTGGCTTATTGTAAGGTGAAGATCTAATCAATCCTACTTCTTGTTTTCCCCTTTTCCTTTTTAATGGAGGCAGTCAAAGGGTGCTTTGTGATGTAAGTACTAACTGTATTCTCTGAATGCACAAACTCCCCTGTAAATACATTTATGAGTACAACTGCTCTTTTACTGTGAATAAATTATATTCTATGTCTTCTGAGATGAGCTAGGTTACAGATAACTTATGAAAAAACAGAAAAGGCAATAGTCTCCCACATAAGTTCCAGAAAAGTGAAGACAACTGCTCCCTAATTATCTCCAATCACACATAGAGAGTATCTAAGAAGAGGAGGTTCAATGCAGTTAAAACTCAATTTTTTTCTTTCCGGTTTGCAGGTTTTGGTTTTTTTTTTGTTTGTTTTGCTGCTGTTGTTGTTTTTTGCGTTGTTGTTTTTGTTGTTTGTGGATTTTTTGTTTGGTTGGTTCTTTTCATTTAGAAAGAATATGTTTCATAACTGTACACCATGGTAAACAAGTCCCCTGAAACTCTTCCTCCACGTGCTTTCTTAACTGATGGGTTGTCTCTTGAGGATCAATATACACCTCTCCCTTCAGCACTGATGTAAAGACTGTAAAGAGTAGTACAGACTGCATCATTTACCATCCATACTGCTTCCTACATAAATATAGCAGAAACAAGGTTTCACTAGGAGCCACCGCTAAGAATGTTACTGGAATCTATTATAATGTATAGCCCACCACAGAATAAATGTTATGTCATGCTGAAAGTTATGTGAACATGCTAAAAACAGGATTATAGGAAAAGGTGGACAAGACATATAGTTTATTTTAATTTCCCTCTACTTATTTCTTCTGTGATCTCTACCTGTGGTAATTCCTAAACTTCTTTCAGCTGTTGTTGTGGTTTAACCCCAGATGATAACTAAGCACCACACAATAACATGTTCAATCACCCTTGGTAGGATAGGAGAGAGAATGGGAAGCATAGAAGTGAGAAAACTGGTGGGTTGAGATAAAGGCAGCTTAATAGGTAAAATAAACGTCATGCACGTAAAAAAGCAAAACATTGAATACATTCATCACTTCCCATGGGGAAGTGAGTGTTCAGCCATCTCCAGGAATGCAGGGATCCATCACATGTAACTGTGGCTTGGAAAGACAAATGCTGTCATTCTCAATGTCTCACTCTTCCTACTTTTTCCTCTACCTTTATAGAATGAGCATGATATCATAGGTCTGGAATATCCCTTTGGACAGTCAAGGTCAGCTGGCCTGGCTGTGTTTCCTCCCAGATTCGAGTGCACTCTGAGTCTTCTCTCTGGTGGGGTGTGGTGAGGTGCCTTTACACTGAGTAAGCCCTGCTCAGTAAAAATGAAAGCATCTCTGTATCATCAGCACAAATCCAAAGGAGCCCCATATCTGCACAGGCATGTTCCTCTTTATTTCTTTGTTTTATGGAGAAAAATGGATGCTGAAAGTTTTGGCTATCTTACTATTTACATTCAGACAAGGTTGCCACTCCAAAACAATGCATTGATTTGTGATTGATCAAGTAAGGAATCTTTTAAAACAGATGAGGAGTAGTTGTGATTTTGTTTTCAACATGTGGTTTTCTATGACACCTTGAAGTATAAAGGACTCAGTTCTACTTCCAATTAATAGCAAAACTCTCATTGATCTAAAGGTCTGAAAGATCAGGCCCTAATTTACCAACACTTTCAATTCCCTGATTAAATTTTAGAAGTCCAGATGCTAAAATGATTTGCAAGCCTTTGATATTCTGCTGAAGTCAGTGTGTGATTGGCAAACTGGATTTTTGGCTCTTCATTAGGATCATGAAAATTCTTCAGCTGATCATATCATCTTTGCCTTATGCAGCAGAGAATTCCAGTCTGTAATTCCCAGCTTGTCATGTAACTTTTTTCTCTCACTTCCATCTCTTTTCTTTGCAGATAAAAGTGATTTCTGAATATCAGAAAGTTCTAGTTAAAGAACAGAACTTCAAATATATATTCCTAGGTGTAAAACACTTAAATCAGCACAAAGGAATGCAGAAAACAAATTATCTGCAAATTAACAGCATCTGTTAAAGAGAAACTGAGAGCTCTTAACATCTTGATTATCTGCAATAAAGAAACTGTGTGGTATGAGAAAACACAAGCAAATTATTTTCAAATATATATATTAATAGTAGTACTACAATAATGGTGGTGTTTTATCAGTTTACTTATCTACTTTCACATACACTTTCCCATCTGAACAAGTGATGAGGTAGAGATTTGCAAGATTTCATTACAAACATTTAAGAAACCTGACACATCAACATCAGAACTGATATTTTCTACAAGCTGATATTAAGTGAGGAGGGGTTTTTAAAGTTCTACTTTAAGATAACAAAGTTTTTATGCTCATAAACCCATTTCACTCTTATATAGAGATATTCACATTTACATATATATATGTATTATATGTGGTCTGTGTCCAGACTAGAAAGTGACTCCATGGCACACAGATAGTATATGGAGTGGGCTCCATGGTCACAGAATCACTGAATCAAAGATTCTGAAAATCACAGAATGTGAAGTGTTGGAAGGGACCTCTAGAGATCATCTAGTCCAACTCCCCTGCTAAAGAAGGTTCACCCACAGTACATTCCAAAGGACTGTGATCAGGTAGGTTTTGAATATCTCCAGGAGAGGAAATTCTGCAACCTTTCTGAACAGCCTATTCCAGTGCTCTGACATTCTCAAAGTAAGGAAGCTTTTCCTCATATTCAGATGTGACTTACTGCATTTATATCTGTTTGAATATTAAAGAGTAAATCTGGCCCATATTCAAAGAATTTCTGGCTATAGGAACAAGGAAAAGTGTCTTATAGAGAGAGTAAAAGAAGAGCATGAGGGAGTGGTCTTGTGCAAGCACAAACAAAGTGCTCACTAAAAACATAAAGGAATCTCTGCACAGGGTAGGACCTTCTTGAGGAAAGAAATCTCTTATTAGTCTACATAATGACAAGAGTCTCTGTTGCAAGCATCTTCACAATGGTTTCATCAGACAGAATGAGGGACAGTCCAAAACCAATATCCTGACAATTCCTGATCCCCATCTGCCCCATGTACCCCACAGCAAGTATGAGTCTATCACTGCTGAGCACATTAAACAATATACAGAACACCTTCTAACTTTCTGCACTGCCCTACATGACCATATCTGCATCTCCAGCAAACCTTTTACTGAGTTACAAATTCTCTGTCTAAGTTTGCTCTGTTATTCAGCAGTAACATCTTGGACATATCTCTGAGATGGACAGATTCTCTGCCCAACTCATGGAATAATACAAATGGTGTCTATTAATTGCTCTGGACACAGCAGGGATTACCTGATCTCCAAGCCAATCCAAAATTTTTACCTGAAGAATTCTTATAGCCACTAGTAAAATGCTTTGTTGTGACAGTTGCTATGAACTCAATCTCACATTCATTGTCCGTGCACAAATTAACAGGGAGTTCCCAGACCACCCAGAGAATTGTGATATTTCTGATCTACATGTAAGAAATCAGTCTCTTATGTCTAGGTTACATTTGTTCAAGTCTGAATTTAGATGACAGTCATTCTGAATTTCCCCCAATTTTCCTTCTACCACTAAGGTAAACTCTCTTACTGCTCAAGACCAAAGAGAAACCAGCAAATTACTTTATAATTTCTAAATATTGGAAGGCCTCAGTTCCACATCTTCCTCTGAGGTTGCTTTGCTGTTGCTTTGCCTGGAGCAGTCCATAGTCCCATTAACAAGGTTTCTTTATCCATATATGGTTGCAATATGATAGAATGGTTAGCTTTTGTTGGTTTGGCAAGACATTTGTTGTTATATGAGTTTCTGTATCAGTTTCCTATGAAGCAGAACAGAAGTGAAGTCTGGGGTAAACAGAAATCCGGCAGTGAAACCCAAAGGGGCACAAATGCAGGAGTAAAATTTACTTGAGGTCTCCTTGATAGTAACTTATCATGTTGTGTTTAGAAGCAAGAAGACTATCCACAAGGTTGTCCTGTAGCCCATTCTGTTCCACGTGGTAAAATGTAAACCAAACAAACAACAAGGGAGGAAAAAAATAAATAAAATAATTTTTAAAAAAATAATGTAAGATAAATTTAAAAAAAATACTTTTAACTTTCTATCCCAGTTTAAAATGAAAGAGCTTCTTAATACCTCACACTGTAGTGCTGAATGTAAATTTTGTATTCCTGTCTGCTCAACCATGGCATTTCTTTTGAAGGCCTATAGATTGTCTAACTAGGATTGCTCTATCAAAAATCTAAGGTTTTTCATTTGGAAAAAGGAGAATAAATCAAACTGAGAGAGCACCTGACAATGTTTTTTATCTCCGTGCAAGTTACAAGTGATAGCGTTTCTTCTCATTTGTACACAGAACAGCTGGAATAAACCAGTTTTAGGTTTTGGCATCAACAGTCATACACTTTAAATAACTCTGTTTCAGTTACTTTTTCACAAATAAAAGGTAATCTAACAGACTTACAGCTGTATAATGATGGAATCATTAAACAATCCTGCATTTTTCCAAACTGTGGCCTTCAAATCAGTGGGAATTGGATTGCACTCTAAATCAAGTCAAACATTTGCAAACATTTCAGAGGATGCTGCAGTATCACATTTTGTAAAATAAGTGGAAACTTTAACTTCAAGATGGCAGTTTGAGAGTTGAAAGTGTGAGTAAGTTTCAGCTAAGTATATTTACCAGGGTATTTCAGCAGCTAGCATTACAGTTTAAGAGCTGTATAGAACACTTTTGACTTTGTAATATCCTTTTATTTTATGTGATTAGAATGGAGTCTTTAATTTGTGGCATCTCGAGAGTATTGTATTTACCTACTTAAGGTTGAATAGATAATTCTGTTATGAGTCAGGGTGAAAAGGAAAGGATTTGTGGGGTTTTTTTTCCGTTCTTTTCTATAATCTTCCTACTGCAGGAACTCCTCTTGATTCAATAATGACATTTGGTGGTAATCCCAGAGGAGTAATAATTTTGCCTGAAGACTAAACTGAGTGAGTGGTGATCTCCCTTGCTGTCAATGACCTATAGATGACATTTTGTACCTAATTAATTAGATGTCTTTTTTTTGAAAGAAAAGGCGAATCATGCATAATTAGAAAAGGCATCAAAGTTGGAGCTGTTGGCTCATTAATCTAATGGAGCTAGCCTGTGGCACTTAAAGACCATTTGTCTTTCTCGTGATGTTTGTGCTACTTTATAAGCAATTAGCACTCTATATATGACTGATTTTCTTGATGGTTTTAATTTTTCTCACACTCAAAGAGAATGTTTAGATTAGTTTAGGGTATAGGGTTTAGAGCTGTAACCTCTAACCCTCATAAATGTTCATATATTAATGATTTACAACATGGGTAAAATTACCTGGAATCTAACACTGACTTTTCTTTTCTTTAGGCTAAACAAATAATGGGGGAAAAAACCCTTCACAGAACTGTATAACTCATAAATAATAAGTTTGAACAAATCATACATTCAAGGAACTTACAAGTTCTGTGATGTACTTTTGGTGATTTTTTTTTCATCATGAGGAGTAATAACATCAATATTGTATACACGTCCTTCTGTGTAAGAATAAAAATGATGCTCTGTTTATTTATTTTGCTTCTGAGTTGCTTTATTATAATTATTTTTTCAATTTTAACAATATTTTAAAATATATCTAAAGATTTAAGACATATTGAATTTTTATAAAGGAGATTCATTTGCAGGCTTTTTGGAACCAGTCCATTCTCAACTCAAGTGTTCCAAAAGTTTAAATTTCACTTTCCACCTACAACTTGCCAGATTGGTCTATAATCCCTGGTAATTATTTCTCTAGAGAGTCTGACTGCTTCAGCTTTGCTAGGATTTGTTCCTGCAGAATGACTGGTTGTTTCTTACTATAACCATGTCTCACAGAAAATAATCCAAGAAAGCTGAAACATATATTATCATGTTATGCAACATGCTTAAAAAGGCATTAGCAACACCTTGGGAAAATTAGACACCACTGATAGTTTTATATTGTAATTCATGTTAAACCATTTATCACATTCCTGGGCTGTTCAACAAACATATACATGTGAGCATTAATATATTTTTGGGTGGGCATCTTACGTATGCTATAGCCAAACAAACGTATATTTTCACCAAAAAAAGGGCTAGCCAAATATTCCTTTTAATTAAAATATAAAGTTTTTCTTTTATTTTTCATCTTTTTTGTACCAGAAATGCAAAGTCTACTAAGAAGCTTTACATACAAGTTCTCACTGAATCAGAACATATTTTGGAAATCTTGCGGTTTATGAATTTGTTTTTAAATCTTAATGGTGACACCTAAAGTTCCCTGCCTTAAAAGTTACATAAAAACCATATAACTGTAGAGAATCACAGAATTTTTGAGGTTGGAAAAGACCTCAAAAACGTTAACAGTCCAGCTGTTAACTCCTAGCACTGCCAAATCCACCACTGAATGATGTCCCTAAGTGCCACCTCTACATGTAATTTCAATACCTGGGCAGTGAGGACTCAATTTCCCTGGACAGCCTATTCCAAATATAGGCAAACTTTTCTGTGAATAAATTTGTCCTAATATTCAATCTAAACCTCCCTTGGAGCAACTTGAGGTGATTTCCTTGTCCTGCCACTTGCTACCTGGGAGAGGAGGCCAGAGGAGGGCTACACCCTTCTTTCAGGCAGTTGTAGAGATCATAAATTATCCCCTGAGCCTCCTTTCCTCCAGAGTTAACAAGCCCAGCCTCCTCCGCTGTTACTCACAAGACTTGAGACTTGAGCTCCAAACCCTTCACCAGCTTTGTTTCCCTTCTCCAGATTTGTTCTATCCCCTCAATGTTCTTCTTGTAGTGAGAGGCCCAAATCTGAACACAGGATTCGAGGTGCAGCCACACCAGTGTGGATTACAAGGGAGTTATTACTGCCCTAGTCCTGCTGGTCACACTATTTTTGGTATAATATACAATTTTTAGCCTTTGAATTTAGTCTCACTGTTTGAGTCCATGCTCCATTACTTTACTAAATATAGTAAATATTTACTGTACCTGTACTGGGAAAATTGCTGGCAAACCAGTTTGTCAGTATGGCTGGGAAGTTAAAAGCATCCTTGCCAGTGTTTTGATTTGGGTCAAGTATCAGTCTCCCAGAGTAGTTTAAGCCAGAGCACAATTTTCAAAACAGCTCTCAAGTACATTGTGTTGGAATCTTAAAAACTTTAATATTGTGAATACAGCCAAAGCGTGTCAATTAACTGTCAAACTAGGAAATGGATCCCTGCCATGCTCCTGCTTACAGTACAGTTTTAGCTCTTTATTTTTGTATGATAATAATTTGTTCTGGGCTGTGCATGATAGTCAGAAAATGTAGATACTTAGATGTTAACCTTTTTTTTCCACCAAAGACTGTAGCTTATAAATCAAAAAATCCAGACTCTTCCCGCTCGAGCTGACAGACATTCTAAGACCAATGTGCAGTAGTCTTTCCTCTGTGTTATGTTAGCCACCCCTCATTGGTTCATTTATGCTAATTTGCTGGCTTTCCATTCATCTCCTTTCTCCTTCTGAGAACTTTGGTCCCATTCTGCCTCTGTACTTACAACCATGCAAAGTCTCCACTTCACTTTTCTTGGTCCAGTCTCTTTGTTCTCTGTAGAATTTCCACAGATATTTTTATTTCTGTTTTATTTCTCTCTGCATCTTTCATTCCCCAGTTTCTGTCATTGTTTATTTAATATACTGGGCTTTTGTGGCCAGATTTTGGTAGCAAGGGAGTGCTACAGGGGTATGTTTTGTGAGAGGCTTCCAGAAGCTTTCCCCATGTCTGGCAGAGCCAATTCTAGCCAGATCCAAGACAGATCTGCTTCTGTCAGAGGCCAAGATAATCAGAGATGATAGTAATGCCTCTGTGATAATGTATTTAAGATAAACAAGATGTTATGCACATATAATTGCTCTCAGAGAAGTTAGAATATGAGAAAAGAACTATGCAGAAACCAAGGTCAGTGAAGAAGGAGGAGGAGGAGGAGATCCTCCAGACATGGGAGCAGAGATTCCCCTGAAGCCTGGGGTGCAGATCATGGTGAGTCAGGCTGTGCCCCTGCAGCCCATGGGGGTCCAATGGGGTGCAGAGATCCACCTGCAGCACTCAGAGGAGACCCACACCAGAACAGGTGGATGCCCAAAAGAAGGCTGTGACACTGTGGGAAGTTCGTGCTGGAGCAGGGTCCTGGGAGGGACCAGGTGACTCATGAAGAGAGGAGCCCATGCCAGAGCAGGTTCCCTGGTGGGACATTTGACCCCGTGGGGGACCCACACTGGGGCAACTTATTCCTGAAGGGCATCAATGCTGGAATAGTACATGCAGAACTGCAGCCTGCAGACAGAGCTCACACTGAGGAATTTAATGGACGTGAAATTTCATGGATGGATCCCATAATGAAGCAGGGGAAGGGCTCCTCTTCCTGCACAGTGGCAGAAATAACCTGTGATGAACTGACCATAATCCTCATTCCCGGTCTCCCTGCATGACTGAGGGAGAATGTAGAGCCCAGGAAAGGAGGGGTGGGCAGAATGTGTTTACAAGATTTGTTTTACTTCTCATGATCTTGCTCAGATTTTGATTGGTAGTAAATACAGTTAATATCCCCAAGCTGAGTCTGTTTTGTCCATGACAGTAACTGGTGAGTTAGCCCTCCCTGCTCTTAACTCATGAACATTTTGTTACATTTCCTCTTCCATGTCCACTTGTGAAGGTGATTGATAGAGTGGCTTTGGTGGGTACCTCTATCTATCCAGTGTCAACCCACCACAAGTACATTTTTGTTCCTTCATACAGTTTCTTTACAATGCTTTTAGTCTATAAAATAATGACTAAATGACTAATCATTGTTTCTCTCTACTGTTTGCTCAAAGGTTTTCTTGAGAGTATTGACAAAACCAGAAGAAAAATAAAAAAATCTGCACCCATCTTTGTCTTCTTGCATTCAGTATTTAGTATCTCCCCTTCCCTCCTTCCTTTTCTTCTTTATTTCACCCATTCTCTCTTTTTTCTCCGCCCACCTTCTTTCTTTTCCTTCTCTTTCTTCTTCTTCCCCTTCTCTTTTTCCTTATCCTTCTCTGTTCACAAGCAAAAAGACCTGTTTTCTGTCTGAAAGCGGTTTCATAGGCTGATTTGAATGCCTAGTAACATGAAACAGTGCTCAGTAGTTACAAGCTATTTATTTTAACGCAATGGTAAAATAAATTGGTATGTAAAATCCATATGTAGTAAACTGCCAGCAGTATCTATTTTCTTCAGGCTGCAATAACTCCTGTTAGAATTGTCTTTTGTCCAAAATCTCTCTTCAATTTTTGAGCTGCTCTGGAGCATCAGTCTCTTGTGAGTAAATGAAGACTCATTAACAGACTGATACAAACAAGTGTATATTACAAAGGAATAGAACTGAAAACTTTGCTTCTTGCTCCAGACATATATAGCAGTAATTATATCAAAATAGGCCAAGGTATTTTTGGAGTGAACTTATCTTTGTGCCATAGCTCATTCTGTGTTCCTACTGCAAACTTCTGAAACGTACATTTACCAGTGTCTTGAGTGACATCTCCTGGAGAAAGTTAACACGGTCATTCCCAGTAATTTTCTAGTGAACTCTGACAAGAGATTTGTAGATTCCATTCCTGCAATTCTGCTTTTGGAAATGGGAGATTTATGCAGCAATTTTATTTTCTTTTCAAGTAAAGCTGAATCAAGCAAGACACACAGATTTTCTTCCTCTCACAATAGTGGTGGCTGAGTTGAGTCAAAGCACTTGTCTGGTGACATAGTAACAATCATAAAACAGTGTAACAGTTTGTCTTCATAATTACATCTTTTGAGGATATGTCTCATGAGAACAATGTAATTTTACCCTTCTTCAATAGCACTGGGGTAAATCAAAAGCGACTACAGAAACGCACAGAGCAGAGCCTGACAAAACTTATCCAAGAAAAATCAGGCCAGTGCTCTATGAAGAATTAACAGATGATATTACTGTTATCTGGAAGAAAGAGATTACTTCTCCCTATGCTTTGGTCTCCTGAATTCCCTGGCTATGCCTTTCTGAATTATGAAGTGCACAGTAAAACTACTGCAGCATGGTTTACAGCTGGAAACTGGATTAAATAAACATGCTTCCAGGAAAAATGTATATTTCAGCAACCAGATTAGCTAACCTAAAACAAAATCTGATATTTCACTACTGTGCACCAAGGACATGCACATAAGGTGAGAACTAGTAACAGGACAGTTCTACAATTTCATGCACTCACAGAAGGCAAAATTGGTTTAAAAAAAATGCATCAATAATATCTCAACTCAACTCTTAGATTTCAATTTTATTTTATTGATCATGAACCTGAAGATAAAATATTTCAAGTAAAATATGATTGACTGGTTTATTTAACTGTTTCTATCATTTTCACAGAGCAGTTGCATATTGTTACAGGAGGACTAGATGATCTCCAGATGTCCCTTCCAGCCTCAAGAATTCTGTGATTATGTGAAAAAAAACCAGACAAACCTGAGATATGAAGAATATATATAGTTGTATTAGAAAGTAGGTGGAAAATATTATTGCAATAAACCTTAATTTATCTAGAGAATTCTGTAATAAAATATTTCTTCCCCTCCCCCAATCAGACCATAGTGATTATTCAGTCATTGAGCTATACAGAGGAAAACTGGTTCTAGTCTGTATTTTGAACTCTTACTTCACCTGACTCAGAATAAATGCTCTCATACAATAAACTGACCAAAGAGGAGTGAGAAACTAAATCTTTGTTCATTACAAGACTCCAGAACATGCATAGACACAACTTTCAAATTAATCACATATATTAAGGTAACTCCATGTAATCGAAAATATTCCTAAAACATCTAATAATTTTATTGAATTGTTTCTAAGACAGATAGTTGTTCCTTCTGTAATTATCCAGAGAGAATTACATATACTGAACTAAAGGATTTTACATGCTGTGAAAAATAGCCGTTGTGTTTCAACTGATGTAAATGAAAAGTCCATTTTCCTTATATGCGGTGTCTGCTCCATTTAGGTTACTGTGCAGCAACAGGATCAAGCCTGGGCATGGGTTTTGATGTAGAAAAGGATGATCTTTCATTTAAATGTGTCTCATTTCTTGTAATGTTTTTCAGTTTGTTGAAGAGGATGAGCTAGTGAGATTAATTATTATTTAAAGTGACTCTATTAGCTAAATTCAGCATTTTAAAACAGCCTGAGTCACCACTGCTTCTATAATTTTTATTTTTGTTGTCATGCCAGTCTGAGAGCACAATATAGACAATTTAAATTGTTTCAAGATGCAGACAGCATAAATTGCCTCCAAAAACTTGTTGGGAAAGTGTCGTGTCAAAGCATACTATATTATAGCCTACTATATTTCTGAAAGCATATCAGAATAAAATAATAGACAGAAGTCTGAAACTCTAACTCATCTAGAGATAAAATTTAATAAGAAATTTAGAGGTAGAGGTACAATTTCAATTATAATGATTAAACAAAGTGCATAACTTTAGGTTTGTAACTGAGGTTAACACCTTCATAACTGACAATCCATTTACATCTCTCCATCTTCTACACTGAGAACAAAGAGAAAATTATGTCTCTCAGTTCTAAGTCCTCTAAATCAATCCTAAATCATTCACATTTGGCTATGGAGGGAAAATAGTAAATTATGTTAGTGTTTCTGTTCCCACCGTGCTTCCCCCTGTTCATAGGTATTTTTGAAAGTGCAATTTGAAGGTTCCTTAAGATGGTTCAAGATTTTCCTTAAAAAACAGTGTGTTTAAGCCATAGCAGGTTGGCTGAAAATTACAAAAAGCCTCAGAAAGCCAGGTAGACAGGTTTAAATAGAAAGCAAAAGATTTGGAGCCTAATAGCTGTGACTGACTTAGAGATTTCCAGTCATGATAGTGGCAAATCCGTTTAGCAAAACCGATGAAGAACTATGCCAGTGTACTGGCCTTCCTAGGACAGGCTTAGTTTTCTCCATACATCTCATATGGTTCTATGTTTTAGATCTGAAACCTAAAAGGTTTTGATAACATACTGCTAGTGTTCTAGTGTTTGCTGACCAGTGTACAGCATCAAGGCCTTTTCTGCTTCTCACTCTGTCCCCCAAGGGATGCAAAAGCTGTTGGGAGGAGTCACAACCTGGCAAGTGACTTGAATTGACCAAAGAGATATTCCATACTGTATAATGTCACGCTCAGCAACAAAAGGGAAAAGAAGGGGCTTTGAGGGTTATTCATCTTTTGTTATGGAACAGGACGGGCATCAGTCTGCTTGTGGGAGGTAGTGAATGATTGTTTTTGCATCACTTCTGTTTTTTTCTCTTTTCTTCTACTTAGTGTTCACTCATTAAATTTTTTTCTTCTTGACTTCCCAGTTCCTTGCTTTTACTCTTCTTTTAGTATTTCCTTGTTCCACTGGGGACATGAGCAACAAATGAGCAGCAGGTTGTGTGGTCTTAACTACCCATTGGGATTAACCCAAAACACCAAGTAAGTTTGAAGAACTACTCTGGCTTAAAAATCAGATTTTTAAAAAAGGTACAGTTTTATGAATTTTTTTTCCTAATTTCAGAATTTATAACAAGTTTTGAGTTGTCTTTTTTGTTTTGTGATGTTCATTTGCTGCCATTTTAGAAAATGGAATCAGATTGACAGCTGGAACAATGATAGTTTTTCAACTCACAGAAACCGCGCATCAGATAGTCATGTGAATCTTTACAAAATATACCATGTATCAACAGATACAGAACAAGACAACAAGATCTGACAATGCTGCAGCATCAAGTGCTGTCAGAATTATCACTAAGAATACAAATTCTCTTTTTATCTGAAGAAAGAAATGGTCAGGGGTCTGAGGAAGAACACAGTTTTAAATCATGCTGTCAAATGCACCTTCCTACTGTGCTGCAGGATCCTTATGAAAGCCTCACTCCACAGCAATTGCTACTGAAGTACAGAGTAGGACTTTTCTTTCACCTATCTAGTGTAAAGTATGAAAGACACTTGCTGACTTCAAAGAGCATTGCAGGCATTCAGCAAATGATCATCCCCAGCATGTTTTGTCCAATTTTTATTACCAGCTCTCAAACAACAAAACAGATGTTGCAAGACAAGGACTCCAATGAAAGCTGAGAAGTAGGAGCTGCAGTCATACTTCGTCTTTCAGCATGTCATGGTTTAATCCCAGCTGCCAACTAAGCACCACCCAGCCACACACTGAATCACCCCTGGTGGGATGGGGAGAGAATCAGAAGAGTAAAAGTGAGAAAACTCATGGGTTGAACTCAAGACAATTCAATAAGTAAAGCAAAAGCCACTTATGTAAGCAAAGCAAAATAAGGAGTTAATTCACCACTTCCCATGGGTGGGCAAGGGTTCAGCAGTCTCCTGGAAGGCAGGGCTCCATCCCATGTAACGGTGACTTGGGAAGACCAACACCATAAGTCTGAGTATCCCACACTTCCTCCTTCCTTTTCCCCCCACTTTAAATGCTGAGCATGACACCATATGGTCTGGAATATCCTTCTGGTGGCATCTTCCACTGCTTACAGATTACTTTAAAAATTCCCACTGTCACCCCAAAAAGTTTGTTATGCAAACCTAGATGATGTCACACCCTGGACGGTGTGATAATAATGAATTCTAAAATAATGACCTCCTTTGTACCTGAGCTAGAATAAGTGTGTGATTCTACAGCTTCTTAGGTGAAGGCTATAGGATTAAGCAGGTGTGGGCTCATGTGAATTTTTAAGATATTTTATAACAAAAAAATCATTGAATTTCATTTCATCTGTTTGCTCTCAAAATTCAAGATTTTCTTAAACATTTTGAACATTTTGGAAAAAGTAGCTCATTTTAGTTCTAAAAATAGAGAAGATTCTTATATGCCCTGTGATTCAAATATTTCTAAGAACTTTGTGAGAGGATGGAGGATCTCAGTTCAGTTACTTGAATGACTACCTGAGAGATACCTCAGCCAGGTTTAAAGTGCCAGCCAAGGGCAGTGGGGGTCTCTCATGGGTTCAGCACAATATTTACCTCTTCAAGTTGAAGTGCCTGGATGTGAGATGTCTCAGACAATTTGAAATAAGGTGTTTACGGTAATGTATGGATATCTGGCCTGCTCCAAAACCATCCAGGTATGCTCCATATCACTAGAGCAGACAGAAGCAAATACAGGATTTAGAAAACAAACAAACATACATTTTAAAGCAAATATTTTATTTTCATAATTACAAATCATTCTCTAATAGTACTTCAAAACTGTTAGATTTGAAAAAAACCATTAATAATAGACAGAGCTGATAATTTATATCTAGGAAATGTATAATTTTATGAGCTTTCCTTCTTCTTTTTCTCCTTTTTTTCCAGCAGACATGATTAGTATTAAAATTTAAAATATTATAATCTCTATATATGGCGCTAGAACCTTACATTTCAAAAATTCTCAAGATTATGGCTACTCAGTACTTCTCTTTTTTCTGTCAGACTTTTATATAGATGTCGTAGAAAACATAGTGCTATCTTCATCTAATTATTTCATTAAAAGTTTATAATGTAAGAAAAAAACAACTTTACTGATTGAGAAATAAACATATAGATTAAATAATTCTACTAATAAAATTATAAAATCATAGTAATCATTACTTTTAGTAATGTAACTCATTACTATTTAGGTTTCCTTCATTATGTATATGAAGAATTGGATTTTTGAAGGAATAATCTTCAAAAATCAGCCATTTATACAGCCACTCCAAGTCTTGAAATGAAATATGTGAAATAAGGGAAAAGTTCTGCTGAGGAGTCTGATTTGCAAAAGCTACTTGTACCAAAGGCTTATTCAATTTTTCTCCTTCAGATTTGCTGATGAGAAAGAATTCATAGTGAAAACTACAGGATTCAGGACACCCATGAAAATAAATTACTACAGCGAATCTTCTGTTGATTCATTACAGTGATTTACTATGGGCTCTTCATTTTTGAGCAACAGAAAAAGAACAATACAGAACTTTGCAAACTTCATCAAAGAAGTATCTCAGTATTTCCAGGAAAGAAAAATTAATCAGTCGTAAAACAATAATCTCTCTGAAGTACAAATTTAGAATCACAGGATAAAATCAGCACAGGCAGATAAAGTGCTGGAACTGTAGTGTTTTTACAGCACTTATCCAAAACATCATGATTTATTAAAGCCTTCTTTCACCTTCTTTCACATCTCCGGTAAAATATTTAATTGGGCAGTTCACTGGAATCTCGCATGAGAATTTGAACCTATGCTTTATGTAATTGTACAAGCTCATAGGTGATAGTGAAATGTTTACTATATTTTTATTCTTGTTCTATGTCAAAGATTGTTTTAAAAAGAAATTTTTTCAATGAATTACATATTCTTGAGACTCAACCATTGACTAAGAAATGCAACATCTATTGATTTGGGGGACTCTAAAAGATTGTGTTTTATTCATAAGATGGTATTTTATTTGGAGTCACTGCAATTTATTTACTGAGTTATCAATTCATTCCTACCTTCACTAGAATTAAAAATTTTGGTTTCTTTATTGAATAACTTTAATATTTCCAGCTTAGTTTGCTGTGACTGTAAAAGATATTTATTTGAAAAGGTGTGGAATTATCAATAGGAATATAAACAAGGCAGTTCTTTGATAGTATCTATATATTTGCTCATTTTAGCACATTAAGATAAAGTTGTGAACATAAAGGGAGTCTTCCCAGCTTGCATTTATCAGATCTCACTAAACATGAGAACAGCAACAAATATGCGCAATTAACTGGACAGCCAAATATAAAACAATAAAAAAGCTAGCAGATATAACATTTCTTTTCTGAAAGTGTTTTTGCAGTCAAACTATGAACATAAAATGTAAAATTGTACATACTATCTGTATGGAGTATGGAGTGTTTGCCTTTTTTATTTAATATCATAAAGGCAAAAAACACCTCCAAAAATCCCCAAAAACCAAAAAAGTAACAGCAAAGTAACACCCTTCTTCCAAACACATGAAGATTTACATCACTTTAAAGAAGTTTTTGATATTTAGGTTAATTAAGCACTTAAAATTACAAGGAGGTCTCTAAATGTCAACATTAAAACATTAGTTTCCTAAACTGTACTTGAATCCTGTTTGAGATTGAAAGAATGAATCCTATGAGCAATCTTTCTTATCTCATGTCCTCAGATTTCTTTTTTACAAACTATACACAGTCCTGACTGCATTCTGATTTTTTTTCAGAACTCCATTTTTTTGATATGGATAATTGTTAATTATCTAATTGATAATTAATAACAAATTAAGTATTTAATTAATATATTTCAACAGTTTGGGTGACAACGACCAGAATGTGGCTGGTAGACAATGAATGGAAGGCAATCTAGTTTTCTAGTCTAGTTCATCTAAGTAGAACTCTCAGCTTGGTTCATGGGTTTGTCCTAGGGAGAGCTAGGTGTGATTTCATTCCTCCTTTGGTTCTTTTGTTTTTCCTGGAAAGCTGTTCTAGAAAACTAATTGCTTTTGGAAATTTTAATATGATGACAACACATGTTGTTCTTTGACAAAGAGCACAGCAAGCTGGAAGAGGAAAGAAAGGGAAAAGTATATGGGAGTGTAATTTTCTGTCCAGTCAAAGCCTTTGCACTTGTCAATTCTACCACAGAGCTGTAGATTGCAGCTGTGTTGATATTTTCTCATGCTTGGACAAGGGCACAAGCTGGCAGATGAGGGCGATCCCAGCATGCCCTGACCAATAGGTCACAGTCCCACAGGATCTGAGCACACCAGGCAGTGCCAGGCTCTGGCAGAATCTGAATCACACCTACCAGCTCAGGTAGGGACTGGATCCCTGAGTCAGGGCTGTCATGAACTCCTGGTGCCACAGGAGGGGAAGCCCTGGGTAAAGCTGGTCAGGGACACTCAGGTGTGCTGATGTCTCCAGGGCCCTGATGTCCCTATATGAAACAGAAGGCATTTTCTAACTGGAAACAATGAGTAGCTTGCCACTGATCCTCAAGAGAAAGGTGGGAATTTTATGCTTCTCTAGTACTTACTAGAGATTGATGTGCCCTCATTTTTTCAATAGCATTAGTTCCTCAAACCTAAGCCTGTTGGATCAATTGCTTTCTGGATGACTGGAATGGAAGGATTGTAAGTCACAGCTTTTATTTATGTTCTTTGGTATGGATTTGTCTCATATCTAACTGACATAGACACTGCTTAGCTTGCAGGTTTCTGAAAAATCCATTCCTTAGGCACTTGGCTCTTCTTTATACCTTATTGGGAGCCAAAACATTTATTGGCTGCTGAATTTTCCAGGAAGCAAGCTGGCAGCAGATGAGGTGCTGCTTCTCTAGTTTAGTGGAACTATGCCTAAGCACCTTTAAAAAACCTAGCTTTATATATGCTACTTCTCATCCATAAAACAGAGAAAAAAAGAAAAAAAAATCTGAATAAGCTGTAAGAGTAAGCACGTTTAATTTTGCAAGGTCTCCAGATATTGTGACATAGAGGCCACAGAGATGTTTGATAAGAAGAAACTATAGATGAGTTAAAGATCAGGACAGCTTTTTAATTGCCAGCCAAGCTGAATACTAAACAACATAAATGTACTAAGTGTATTTTTAACTATTCCCAGCCACTCACTCAATCAATTAAATGAAAAACTTTTGAGGAATCTGAATATTGCATTAATGTGAAGAAACAATGATTTGCCTATAGACATTTTGCAAATGGAAATATTAATTAAGGGATGCATTTATTTCAAATTATTTGCTCAGCTGTTGTTGCTCAGAATTCAGTGAGGTTTGTATATGCAACTGAGATACTTCAATAGAGGCCAGGAAAAAGTATATATAATTTAATGTTTTAAATTCTGTTTTTTTGTTTTGTTTTTTAGGTGGTTTCTTCCTGGTTTTGTTTTGTTTTGTGTTTTGGGTTTTTTGGTGGAAGTCTTTTATTGTTGTTGGGTTTTTTTGTCAAAGCAAGTGTCAATTAAGGAAAAAAAATTTGCATAAAATCGCTAGCCTAAGTTACTTCCTAGATAAAAGAAGGTAAAAGACTGACGTTTTTTAAAAAGTAAACAAAAACTTAAGGAAATTGATTAAAAGAAAATTAAAACATCTACACAGCTGATGTGTATTTTCTATATGGAAGGATCTGGCTTGTATCTGTTAGGATATTTTCTATAAAAAAAGTTTTCTAAAAATAAGTTTTAAGGCCATACTTTGAAATCCAGAGAATTCCAAAAAGTTCCATGTGACTATGGCAAGGTGCAATCATGCAGAAGGGCAAATTAGGAGCATAGGAAAAGAGAAAGAAATATGAGGCAGACTCACCAGGGCTGTGAACTTTGACAGAGGAACTAAAGACTCATACTCAGCAGAAAGTCTTGGAGGGCCAGTAGATTTGTGATGGTTTCCTACTTAACTGACAGGAAGTTGTAGCAATCAGTGGCATGAGAAGAAGGACACAAAGACAGGACAAAACCAGGCATTATCATGGGGAGTGGCAGTCAAAAGCCTCCAAAAGGGCTTGAAGAACATCATCATGGTGACAGCAGCATTGTGCTAGGAAAAATGGTACCTTGCCCTGGCCTATTCAGGTACCTCCAGAGATAGCAGCCTCCTCAGCCAGGATTGACTTCCTAGGATTTTCCTACCTGAGGCTGCAGGGAGTGTCAGAAAACACATTTAAGTGAAAGTTTATGTCTTCTATGATGTATTTATGGGTGTGGAGTGAGAAGCTGTTATTTAAAAAAAAAAGTAAAATAAAGAAACTAAACTAAAGAAAACTGAAGTATGTGTGGAGGTGTAATGTGTTGCCACAATGTAATGTGCTACTGAACCACAAGAACAGATCCATGCAGAGCACTAGAAGCAGACTGAACCTGTCCAAGGCCTCCAGCACACACCAGCATCAGCAGTGAAGGCTATGCCTTGGAGCACCTCCGAGATAGCAGTGGCTTCTCTAGGCAGACAAAGATTATAAGATTATATGTAAATGTTTGCTAACCAAAAGGTCCCTTAAGAGACTACCAAACACCTGCCAAGAAGACACTTGTGCCTCCATATAATCCACTGTTCCTGAGTAAACATCTGTGTTTTGTGTCCCAGCTGTGCCCAGAGAAGCTGTGGAAAACCCTGGGCAAACTGCTCTAGCTCTGAAAAAAGCTATGAGCAGGTGTTGGACCCACTAAGGTCTAGTGGTTGGTTCCAACCAAAAATCTTCAGCAGTGCTTTCAGCAATTCAAATTGAGCTTTTACTGAAAGATTATAAATTTCCAAGTTTATACTAGAAAATTCCTTGGTTTTTAGCATTCAGTACTGCTTACAAACATTTAAGCGCTGGGGTCCCAATGACCTCTGATGTGGCATTCTTAAAATAACACCTGATTATTTCTGCTTTTTGATGGTGAAACGTGGATGAGGAAGCAAAACCCATTATTGCTAGTCTGAAAGAACAGAGGCTGTTTTACACACATACATCCTTTCTTTAACATTCCAGCCTTCATGTGTAGGCTGTGCTCTCTCCAGTTTCTTCATCTCTAAAGCCAGGACAAAGATATTAGATGTTGTAAAGAGCTTTCATACTGGGCTTTTGCCCAAAAGATATATTTAATTTTCACAACATGTAGGTATGCATGAGAACTGAAAAATATTGGTGACTTTATTCCCTGGTTAGAGAGATATTATACCAATCTATTCACTGATGAAGTCAGCTGGAGACCTTTGCTAGCTAATGAAATGCCAGTGTTGACATTGTAATAAAAGACACACTTCTAGGTTTCTGTTATTTTTTTTTAAACTTAGGAGTGCTAATGAAAATTGAAGATGCCATAGGCCAGAACTTTTTTGTAATGAAATAAATATAGCAAGTCAAATTAACTGCAAAAGATTTAAGTAAGTTATAAGAAACTGTATATTAAAAGGCTATTTTATGCTAATCAATAAGGTAATTTAATTAAACTATAAACTTTCTAATAATAGACAGAAAGAATGAGAAATTTACTGAAAAATAAAAACTTCATCAGTGAATGCAAAACCTGATATTGAACTAGAGAAAAAGTGTATTAAAGTGCCTAGTTAGGGTTTAAAAAATATGTGTTGGGATATGGTAGGATTCCATTTCCATTATGTGGTCCTAACCACAACTTTTACATTTCTGGGGAAAAAAATTACTTTTATTGTGACTTTACATTCATCCATTTTATCAAAAATTGTTAATTTTTAAATAGAAAGAGGTTTATGAATTAGTAACAATATCATGGTTCATATTAAATACCTTGATTCTTTTTGCAGTGTTAGTTAAGTATTTTCCACTTTTTTCCTTCCTTTTTTGTTAAAATCAATTTTATTTACCTATTTGGTAAAATTCTGAAATGGAGGACTTTAGATATAATCATATTTTATTTCATTAAACCAAGAAAATGAAAACAAAATTGAAAAATTTTCTTTAGGAAAAATTCCCATGCTTGTCTGATTTGTTCACAATACACAATTTGATAACTTGTATCTCAGTTTAGGAGCTCAGTTTGCAACCATATTACAGTAACATCCTGGGCATGACTCGGAAAAACAGTATTTTTAGTGCTGTGTAATATCTTAGGAAAAAACAAACCACCTTTTTTCATGGATAATTAATAAAGTGTGGAACTGTATTCTTTGGAGTGTGCAAGTGAGATAGAAGCTTATCTAGAATATTCCTGAGTATCAAGTTTCACACACGTTTGGTTTTCACTCTGTGTCATCTCCAATTTACTGCAAGATGTTGTATACGTTTCAGTAGTATTGAAGGGCAACTAATATGATTAGAGACAACCACAATTGTCTGTCTCTGAAGACCAACAACCTTGAAATCTTAAAAATCATTAGATAATAACAAAAAACCCCACTCTTTCTTCTCCTACATCATTCCTTGCATTCTATGTATCTAGAGGAGTTGAGAAGGCAAAGCACAGAGACCAGAGAAGCGGGGGAGATTGTGTAGAATGGTCAGGCTGAAATTCTTCTGGAAAACTCCTGAACACATATGGTTTCAAGGAACACAACCGTAGCTCTGTTAAACTCATTAAGAAATTAAACAGATTTTTTTTAAATTAAAATACATTTCAATTAGAACACACAAAGTTTCAGTATCACTTTAGGATGAAATAAACTAAAGAGATATACCTCATTCCCTCAATTGCTTGCTTCTAGCTTCTACCACCTTCTAAATGCCAAGTGCATGAAGTTCCTATAGCTGCATGATGAACTGGTCTGGTTAAAAATATTTTTGTCTCTGGGGAGCACTTCACTCAGCAGCAGCTAAAATTCAGGAAATGAAAGGTGCATATCCATAATCATTTCAACAAATCTAAATTGAGACTGCTGTGATCTCAGCTGCCTTTTCCATCCCCAGCTGTGCACTCTCCTGCCTCGCACTGGCACTATGTCTTGTGTAATCATGTATAAAAACATTATGGGAGCTGAACGGATGAAAATTCACTGAGTAAAATAAATTTTTAAAAAAAGAGAGAGAGAAAGAAGAAAACATTTATTTGTCCTTAGCTGGATCAAGCCCCTGAAACCGTTTATGATGTGGCTGCCCAAACCCTTAGACAGTAGAAATTAGGGAGAAGGAATAAATAGCAGGAAAAAATTAGAACTCTGACAGACTAGAATTCAAGGATTACTTTGCTGAAGCAGCACATGGAGACATTATTTTTAGATCCGTGGCTAAAAGAAAGGCAGAGTTTAGATAAATATACTACAGTATAGGTATGGTATTACAGTTCTGCATAAAACTGAAAAATGGAGGCAAGATACTGGGCATCAGCCAATACAAGGATATCAACTGGGATATCAACCATTTTGAGAGGGTGGCATAAGGCTCTGTGTTGAATCAGAGCATCATGATTCCCTTTTGGCTTACACTAGCAGCAGAATTCCCCACTAACAAGGGTTTAGTTCATCAATTCAGTTTTGATGTTGCTATTTTTAAACTACGACCCCCTATAGAAACCTAAACATCTTTAATCTTCATTTCATCAGAAACCTCAACACCTTTAATCTTCATTTCATCAAACTATGAAAAGGGAATTATTTTGAACTCTCTTCCCCCGCAAGGCAAAATAGTCCTGGCAAAACAACACACTGGCCGTTTGTGTTTTCTTAGAGTAATGCCAGTATTTCCCAGCTTCAGGCATGAGGAGAGAAAAATCCCTGCTCACTTTTAGTTTTGGATCACCTCTACACTGTAATGGACTTGCCAGGCTGTTTACAGCAGCTTTGAGGCTAGTTTGCAGTTGGTGTGGGAACAGCATCACAAAAACCTGGCCCTCCGTCTTCTAAAAAAAAAAACTCTGTGATCGAGTTTTTTAGTTGCAGCGGCTGCATCAAGACAGAGCAACAACAGAGCAAAAAAGAAAATGAAATGCAGAAAAAAGACAAACATGGAAATATCACCCATGTTCTTTAGTGAATTTCTACTACCATTATCTGTTTAACTATCAATTCCTTTCTGCTCACTTCAGTGACAATATCAGCTGCCTGGCTAGCATGGTAGGAGACATGAGTATCCCAAAATGATGCTAAGTAGGCAAGCTAAACTGACATACTGCATTAAATATTTCCTATTTAGGCAAGAATATGGCTGCATTTGATCTCACTGAAATCCCCAAACTCTCACTTCATAGAGGTTTACCCAGGCTCTAAATCAAGGAAGCTGAGGACATGTTGCTTTCTAACAATCTGTTCCTTCCAGTTAAAAACAGCTGAACATGATCTTACTAGCTCCCAGTGTGGTGCTGTGGCTGAGAGGGCTAATGTGGCTGCATAATCAGGGGAATACTCAGCTGGAGTGGGGAGGTTATATTACTGACATAACAGCATAAATGTTTATGTTTACTCTGAGACTCGAGGTGCAAACCGCAGTATACACATTCCCTAGAGAGGCAGCTATTCTCCATGACTACAATGTTTAAGAGAATGGTAAGAAAATGAGACTGTTTGCCACAGCAGGAAGAAAACAGCTCACACAGATTTAGATGCCAAGAAGTAAGATTCTAGGAGTTGAAAATACTGATGACTGCAATGTTTTTTTAGTCTCATGTCACACGTACAAGCTTTTCCTACAGCAGACTGAATAATGCATGAGAAACAAAAAATATGTGTACAGCAAGAAATGTATATTTCTGTATTGTATCTGGACTTACTGCTCACTTTAGCCTTCTCTGACGAAGGTTCTTATACACAACAGTTAGCTTAGAAATACTTAGTAATGCAAAAGAAGAACACAGAAGTTATACAGAAAGAAGAAAGAGAGAAAATACCGCTATATTTAGATACAAATGTGTGTAAAGAAATACAAAACATGCAGAGTTTTCATGCCTATTTCAAGCTTGTCTTCATGTTCTTTTACCCCAATGTAAAGAAGCACTACCTTCTTATGAGTGCGGTAACAATGACAAACTTTGACATCAGCTTTTCATCAATCATCTCTATTTCCAACAGAAACAACCAAAAATCAACAAAACAAACCACTTAAGCCACAGTGAGGGAACCACTTGCTGCAGGCAATTCAGCAGGGTAATGAATGATGATGGAAGTACCCAGAAATTCCAACCTTGTTTTCCCAGGTTAATACTTACCCAGTAGATCATGCTGGTTCTGTGAGATCACAAGTGCATTTTGTCTTTGAAGCATGTTATCCATTACCTTTGAAGGGACTTCTTTTAATAAAATACAAATCAAACACATCTAAAATAAATCAAACACATCAAGGCTTTGAACCATATCCCAAGTGGTCCTGATAACATACTCTGCATTTAAAAATGTGCTGATAACATAATTTACATTTACAAATTCTACTAGTCTCAGTGGGAGCTAAGGATAGTCAGGATCTCACTCATGTTTTCAATACAAAGATAAAAATTGAAAAACCCCAACGAAACCCCCCAAAAAACTACAAATGGGGCACGAAAGTGTGAGATTACTCTGCCCCTTATACTGAAAGCAGCAGTTGGCCACAGGCGTAGTCTGAGTGCCTCATCTTTTAACAGTAAAGGAGTAAAATTTAGACCCTCAGGCTTCCTATTCTTGTAAGTCAAAGATGCTAATGATGTGTCTGCCTACCAATGTCATAAAGAATGCAAGTGCTGAGACCCTTTCTTTGAAGCAAAGCACAATTCAAAAACTTTCATTTTGTTATTGAAAACCCTTGCTAAAGCTCTGACATATTTTCTGACCTCACATACAGCACTATAATGTAATCCTAGTGGAGCACTAGAAGTTCAAAATCCACTAAACCTGATAAAAGAGTTAAGATAATGATGACTGCCATAATTAAAAAATAATTTCAGCACAACACCTCACACCCAAAATGTGTCATTACCCTCTGTTTATCAATCAGTAAAAATATAATTAGTCTATTCATTTTAAAACTGATTTTAAAACTGAACATCTCCACATGCTTCCACAGCTACTGAAAGATCCCATGGTGCTTTGCTGAAATTTTCAATACCTTTAGCTTGAACTATGATAAGCACAGATGATTGTCAAAATGAAGGCTTTGTTTACAGCTACTGCACTGAACATCTTTTTAGAAAAAAGGACATTTCTGAAGAAAGATTGTAAATTAGATGATAGCAAGGTTCTGAATGTGTAGTTCAATGTCAAGACATTGCATCAACCAAAGCAATTTGAGCTGGTATTCATTTTTTTTCAAAACATGCCATTTATATCTAGTAAACAAGGTTATTGGCTTAGTGAAATACTTGTTGTAGTAGAATATATTATATTGAATTATCTGATGTTTTAGGCATTCACTTTATATTACAAAAGGTTTTAAAAGATGAAGAATAAAATTTGCACTGAAAGGTGACGGTAAGAGATGTGAAGTCACCAATTTTATGTCCCACATTTGGCCAATTTAAAAATGAAAATAATAGCCTCATTAACTGTCAGTCTTCAGAGGCATGAAATTCATGTTAAAGATCTGTATCTACTATATGAGTTATTGAGAATTCAAGCCACAGGAATAATGATTCTGCCTAATTTAAAATCTTTGTATCAAAAGAAGAAATGAAAGAATGGACATGACAGAGGTGAATGAAGCTGTCGTTCTTTTAATTTTAACTCACCGTACAAATCTTTCTGTTATTTATCTAGATTTTTCTTATCCAACAGCACCATCTTGTGACAGTACAGATTTTAGTTTTTTGGTTTCCATACACATACATCCTCAACAAAACCTTTTTTTAGTAACTAAGGTAAACAAAATGCTGAAAATGTTTATTATTAAGGATGCAAATAAACACCATACTGATGAATCAATGATCCCCGAATCTTCAGTTAATACTCCTTGGAAATATTTTCTGATGTGAAAATGTCTCTTTTAATATGAACATACAAGAATATACCTACCTACATCAAAATCAATATGCTTATATATTTATATTTACATATCTGACTGGCATTTAGTGCTGTAAAGCAACTTAGCAATCTCTAGTTAATTCTTTAAATGCTTGGTTTTCATTGCTTTGGTGATGACTATATATGAGACACAGGTGCCCTGTGGAAGGTCAGGTCTCTAGTATTTCTCACTGGTAAGCTAATAGCAGTACCTCACCTAAGTAGCACTATTTTGGATCTCCACTCTGAGGTACCACACTCTGTAAATCCCCTGTTCAGCGGGGCAAAAACTGTGTTTTCAGTCTATTAGGCAAGGGCCAAAATATTTTACTGTCTTTTGTGTGTTCTCTCTCTCCAGCCTAATGAATATTTAGCCAGAATATGCACAGTGGAACTGATTGAGCAGGGTGGACTGAAATTACACCATTGCAGAACATTTCCTTAGTGCATTCCCATCGGAAATGGTGAGGCAAAGAATGAAATTGAGTCTTGGTTTCCCATATTCTAAATGGATTACTTAATCACTGAGCAATCAAAAAGGAGCTGGGCTGAGGTCTGTGTTGGCTTAAATCCAGTAGATATTCTGTGAAAGTATCTACAAAATGAGACCAGGAAGCAGAGATTATTTGTGGCTATGTCAGGTACAAAAAAAGAACTAAAAGTCTCTGAGTGATTCCAAGACAAAGGCATTTCTGCACATGCTTGTTGGAACTTTATTCAGAAAATATGAACAAAGGAGTAAAGTAGAGGTCTGGACTGAATTTTGGACTCCAGTTCTGGAATCTAAAATGCCAGCCAAGAAAGGCAAAGGCAACTAAATAACTTTATGAGTTTTCATGGGTTTTTATATACATTAGAT
>VWYI01034805.1:0-22765 GCA_013399455.1 Anthoscopus minutus | reverse complement strand
GCCTGGTTCCAACTGAACCTGCCACAGCAGTATTCCAACAGTATTACTTTTTGTTATTTGCTTAGAATTACTGCCTGTCTTATTACCTTCAGGACCTCAGTTCAGTTGTAGGTAATGTCAAAGGGAACCTTTTTCTGTTGGACTTTTATTTTATCAATAACGGGATGGAGCTGCAGGTAGGCACTCCTTGAGCTTTTTATTCAGGATCAGCCTCATCAGTACAAGGTGAGACACAAAAGATATTGAAAGCTTGTGCCATTAAAACAACAGCCAAACTTTCTTGGTTACAAGGCCTTTTTAAAAACTTTCTAGCCAATAGGATAATGTTAAAAGCTTGCACGCGTTTGCTTAAGCCAATCATTAAAACTACACATACACTTTGCCTCTAACAATGCCTGCTTGTCTTAGCTTAAAAACAATGGATAAAGCTTCATTATTAAACTTAGATTTTTCTATTTCCTTAGTTACCATATTTTCTAAGGCCTATCTACACACCTCAAAAGCACAGCTTTATTGTTTCCTGTCCTTGCATATCTGTACTCTTGCATTCTTCTATTCTGAAATCTACTTTCCCACCACTTTGGAGCATTTTCTATCTTTTCTATTTCCCACACTTTTGAAGGCTATCAACAACCATTTACAGATTTTCATTAAACATTAAAAATGTCAGCTTACTCATCCTCTGTTGATCCCCAGCATTCATAATATAAAATGCCTTATGAAGTACTGTGAATTTTGAACCCTTTTAAAAATACATGGTTTGGCCATGTCTTAAAAGCACTCAGTTATTTTTTATTGTATGTGTCTATTCAATTTCTAACAATTTTGTTTCTTCTTTACCTTTCTAATTCTCTTTAATTTGCTAAACTCTGTCTCACATAAATTTTCCTTGCTGAAATCAAGAAAGGTTTCTTCTAATCCCTAACCAGTTTCTTTCACAATATGAGTATCTTCTAGTTTCAGTAAAACTGTTTTTTCCTGTCAGTTTATGTACTTGAGAATAAAAAAGATGCTAGTTACTGAAGTTTTTATTGTGCTTTGAGAAGCAGAGAATGCTTAGATAAATGTTTATGTTTATTAACCTGCTTCAGGATACTTTATCTCAGTGAAATAATAGTGTGGATCTTCGAGAATAATTTTAATCAAATTTTTGGTATCTGATTCACAGTTATTTGTAAAGAATATTGATTGTCAGCTTTTGTCTGCATTCCTGCTACCTAAAATGCCTAAAATACCCTGTAATCTAGTGACAGTGAATGGTGCAGTTACACTAATGCAGAGTTTAAACTTGAATGTCCACAACTCCTTCTACAAATAAATTGTTTTCTTTGACTTCCTGGGTATATATCAGGAAGACTCTTTTGTACATTATTTAAGTAGTCATTCTCATTTGGTGTTAAGGGAGAAGTACATTTCAGGTATCTGAGCTTGTTGTTTATTTGAAGTAGTCTTTCATTCAGTGCAAATGCTGTGGAACAGGAAGCACAGTATCACTGGCAATTTTTTATGCTTTTATGCTTTAGCTCAACATTTACCTTTTCATAAGGTGAAGAAGTTTCTCTTAACTTTAGTTAAACCAGAATGTCATATTTGATGCTTGCTAGTGGGTTTTGATTCTTATCTTAAGAGTGTCATTTGTTGTGGACAGCACCTTAGGGAATCTTTATGAAATGATCCATTCATTGGAGAATTTTATCTGGACTCCTTCATTGTATTTGCCATCACCATTTGTAGTAACTAAGTGCTTAAAAAGAAAACTGATCTTTACAAGCAACTCAACAGAATGCTTTGATGACTCTTTAGGTAGAAATAACACAATATTGAACTTTCTGTCATTTTAATATTCACACCTTATTTTTATTCAACGTTCTATCACATGGATTTTCAGCTAGAAAACCTCCCACTGGGTGATAGGGCAGTAATTTGCATTAAGGGGCTCCTTTTGTCCGTTCTGATTAGCAGCAGCACTTCTTTAGTTTAAAGTGTGGCTCGCCATGACAGTTACATGTGATGAGCAATCTTGGTGTTTTTGCAAAGTCCCAGGACATCACACCACTCATGCATTTAAATTAGCAATTTAGCTAGCATTGTTCATGTGGAAATCCATGTGTCTTTTGCACACAAGTTTCTTTGTTAGCCATCTCAAAGATGGTAAAGCAAGACTAACTGTGCCTCCAGACAGAATGAAAACTCTATTTCATCACCCAGGATTACTTGGTTTACTATAATCCCAGTAAGAAAAACATTCAGGCTCTGTGAAAGGAAATTTTAAATGCTGCTTCTTGGTCAGGATCACTTTACTCTCTTGCCTCTGAGCATTGTGCAGCTCTCCTGTGTGCTAAGCTCTGGTCCATAGGAGCAGTGTGACAAGCCCAGGAGGTACCACTGAAAGGCAAACGTGTGGTTTTAGGAGGCTTCAAATTATGAGGGACAAGTGCATCCTAAACTACAGGTCCTACCTGGGCTTACACTGCAGCATCTACCACACTCAAAATTCTCCTTTTTTTGACATTGTAAAGTTGAAGTAAAACAGTAGTTAATCAGACTCAAATTTCTTTCAAATCATATTTCTCATTTGGTAGTGCTGCTACAAACACCTGAGAACCTTCAGCATGAAATTTGGTTTCATATCAGATTTGTTGATCTTCGGTTTTACAGCTTGTCCTTCTCTACTAAATTGCTGTGCAAATTGAGAGTGTTTGACATGCTGTGTGCTCACACCAGCAAGGGACCACATCTCAGTCCAATTCAGTTTTTTTTTTGCAAGGACAGAAGCCAAGTTTTTGTTAAAACACAGGAACATGACACAATCTTTTTGACATCATCTGCGTTAGGGAGCTCAGTATTCTTGCGTTGCTTTTTGTTGTTTGTTGTTGAGTTTCAGTGAAGGCAACAGGTCTGATTTGTACAGGCAGGGAGAACAGACAAAAAGATATGCTCAGACAAGCCAGATTCTTCATGGATGCCTCTTGGCTGGTGTTTTAAGATATCTAAATCAACTTTATTCCAGTTCATGCACCCTAAAATAAGACACTAAATGAAGCATTCTTTTACCTGGAATTAAGAATACTTGCACAATCTTTTTAATATAGAAGAAATTCCTATCCTAGGAACTTAAGCTGTTTGCTTTAAGAAAGTTTGTTGAATCACAGGTTAAGCTACTATAATAACTTAGTGTGATAAGTACTCTAAGGAAATATTAGAGAATGAGAAGACATTCTTCAATTTGAGTCTTCAGACTCTCTGCATGTCATGCTTAGGCGTTATGAGACACCTTTAAGAATGTACCAGCCTGCTCAGACATAGTGTAAAATAAAATTTTAAAAAATTAAAAAATAAAAGAGACATCTAAACAAAGAAATAATTGGACACATTCATCCTCTGGTATGTGTAGCTGTTTGTGGTTTGTTATTAGCCAAGGAAGGATCAGGATGGTACTTCACATTTTATCTAAAATTTATACCAGCATGATGCTCCTCTAATTAGAATGTTTCAGGATCTTCTGTATGTGTCTGGGTTGTGTGGCTTGCAGTGAATAAAGTCATCAGTGTTGAGCTCCTCAGTAGTAGCTCCATTCTGACAGTTTAACATTCAAGTGTTGCTCTGTCTTGCTGTGTTATATACAAGAGACGATTAAACAGAGAATCATAAAATGATTTGGGTTTGAAGGGACATTAACTATCCTTTAGTTCCAATGCCCTGCCATGGGAAAGGACACCTTTCACTAGACCCCATCCAACCTAGCCTTGAACACTTCCAGGAATTAAGCACCCACGGCATCTCTGGGAAACCTGCTCCAGATTCTCACCACCCTCATAGGGAAGAATTTCTTCTAGTTTTTAATTTAAACATACTCTCAGTTTGAAACTATTCCTCTTTGTTCTGTCACTCAAGACCCTTGTAAACAGCCTCTCTCCATCTTTCTTGTGGGCTCACTTGAAGTATCAAAAGGTCACAATTAAGTCATCTCAAAGCTTCTTCTTCTCCAGGGTGAACATAATCGCAATTCTCCCAGCCTTTCCTCATAGCAGAGCTGCTCCATCCCTCTGATCACCTTGGTGGCCTCCTCTGGCCTGGCTACAACAGGTCCATGTCGTTCTTGCGCTGGGACCCCTGAGTTGGATGGGGTCTTAGCAGAGGGGCAGGTGTTGCCTTCTGATTTAAAGGCAAGGCGACCTGGTTCAGAGAACAGCATGGCGACTCGGCCTCGCCCGAGTCACTCGGTCCAAAGACACACAGCACCAACGTGGTGGATGGTCAAATGGCATTTATTACTTTACCTCGTGGCACTAAATAGTCAAGGGGGCTTTCGCTACGTTAAAAAGGGGGGTGGCAGGACCGGGTGGGGTTAGTAAGGATGGAGAACTACTGGAGTTAGGAGTTAAGAGGGGTTACATGCTGTTGGGGGGTGATTGCATATCTCGGGTAAGAGGGGAAAGGAGTGTCCTACCACTTTCCGTCACATCCCGATATCTTCCGCTGTCGCCTGTCCCTTATCTACTGCAGGCAGGATCCCCTATTCTCTGCCCAGTGTGTATATATATAGTTTGTTTAGAGGGGCTAGAGGCAATTCAGAAAGTTTCTGGAGCATTAAGTGTAAATTAATTCTATTTGTAGTGATAAGTCCACATAAGTTCACATATTTTTATTTTCTTGCCAATATAAAGTATGTCGTTACTTAATCTTTGTTTCTTTGTCTTCTATAACATGATAATAGCTACTTGTCAGTTATTCTTCCATGCATCACTGGTAAGAAATAAAGATATACCATTCCTGTGCTTTCATTTCCCCTCTAGTATCTTCTATTACAGCTGTTCAGTGGTTTGTATTTATGAATTTATTACCACTTTTTAGGTTCCAAAAATGGTTTAAAAGTAATATAGTATAGTAATTAACATCAGCACCTGCTCACTCTCAGTTTTAAATTTACATCTTTAAAATAACATTAAAATATTTGAATTCAAATTCTTTTGAGTTTTCTCTTCTGAACCTACACCTGAATGTAGTCCTTCCTGTAAGATAAGAGCATTCAATGAGCATGGCAACATTATGTAAAACTCATTCTGGATGGTGTCTTCATTACACACGACTTTAACATTCAGACTTTGGCATTCTGATCTGGTAAGACTAAAAACATTTAAAATCCATATTTTAACATATTTATTCAGATGAAACTTATATAACTTTCAGTTGTGAGTGCTTGCGTCAAATTAGACTACTCAGATTTCCTGTGAACTGCTATACAAGAGTCCCTGTCCAGGTCAGAAGACTGAGCCAATTCTGAACAAACTCCATTTGACTAACAAACTTCCAGGGTAATATCTCAGATATGTGTTATAAGATGAATCTATTTACAGTGACTTAAAAATGTGCAATCCCTTCCTATTATGTACAAAAAGAGTCAGGTCTCTTTAATGAGATTTATTTAGTTTAGACAAATTCAGAAGGCAATCTTAATTAATCTTAATGGATGAGAATTTTCATAATTGGGTGCATAAATGCAAGTCTACACTGTAAAAAATGATGTGGTTGCATCACTTTCAGACAATACCCCTGTGAACAAGTATATAAAATAAACTTGTGAATACAAGAAAGAAAAGTAGCAAGAAAAAAATCTGATTTTCCATTATGCCTTTTAAATTTTGTTGTTGAGAGAAGCAAGTGATGTAGTTAAAAATTAGAATACATTTCACACACTTGGAAGCCTAATAATATGTTCAGGATACCTTGTTTCAGAAGAGATTAAAGAAATCATAATCCTTAGTAAGCAAAACCCACTGAAACAGAAAGCACTGCTATATAAATGAAATATCCCCTCTGAATGTAAACTTGAGGCTCCAGGGGTCTGGCTTTGTTGTTACAAGTACAAAAATTGTTTGTTCTACAACCATCCTGTGCTGCAAACAAACAATTAATGTTTGTTTTTAATGTATAGTGATAAAAACTTGCTGGTGATCCTTTTAAGGGAAACATGAAACCCCACAAAACACAGTTGCTTTTGAACAGTCAGCCCATCCTTGAGAATGAGTGCAGCTATCAAATATTTCTATGCAATGATATGTTGTATATATACCAACATTTCTTTGTCTTTTGTTGTATATTTATCTCTTTAGTAAGAGAGAGAAAACACTTATATTCTTATACCACAGATTCACAGAATCCCAGAATGTGTCAGGTTGGAATGGACCACAATGAGTCATCTGGTCCAACCCTTCCTTAAGCAAGGTCATCTCAGAGCATATGGCACAGGACTGCATCCAGATGGTTCTGGAATGTCTCCAGGGAGGGAGACACAACCCTCTCTCTGGGTGATCTGTTCTAGTGCCCAGTCACTACACAGTGAAAAAGTTCTTCCTCATATTCACAGGGAACTTCCTGTGCAGCTGTTCCTGCCACTTGCTTCTTGTCCCATTGCTGGGCACCGCTGAGCAGAACCTGGTCTGTGCTCTGACCATCCCTGCAGAGACTGGAAGACATTGATGAGGTCCCCTCTCACTCGTTTCTTCTCAAGGCAGCCTTTCTCATAAGAGAGATGCTCCAGTCCCTTAATACAGAAGTAAAGAAAAAATAATATAGAAATAAGAAGAACTTTTAAACACAAGACACTTGATCCCATTCTTGTATGTGTAGGAGGTTTTTTGGAAATACTCATACTAAAGTCATTAGTATCATGTGGGAGATAACATTATTCAACATGAGAAAGGATAACAGAAATTAGCCTGTAATGTGAATAACAAGATTCAGAATTTCAAATCATAAGGTTCACATCTCAAATCATTCATTAAGCCTTCTGGTAGCTTGGTAATTAATTCAAAATCAATAGAGATTCTACTTCAGGAGCTGACAGGCAGATAACAGTGCTAAAGCATGAGGAAATAGAGTTATGCAAGGTGACCTATTGGAAATTACATTCTAAATGCAGAAAATATAATCTATAATTTTTAAAATATATTCAGAATAGGCAATTTAAATAACTAAGTGCATACAATTTCACAGGCAGTTGTTTCATTTCTATCTCTATAACAGAAAGAAATGTTTTCCTTGATGCTGAACAGTACATGATCATATCCTTATCTTCATAACTCTGTAAAAACAAATAAAGCATATTTTGAGGATAAGGAGTATAAAAATACTCTAGCAAGATGTAACAGGAATGCACAGCCGGACTGTCGCTGGCGGGCACTGAGGAGATTAGCTCTAGCCTGGAAAGGGAGGAGGTTTGGCACGAGTGGCCAGCACAGTGTGTGGGCCTGGCCGGAGTTCGCCGTGCGTTTCTCCAGCTCACGCTCCACCCTAAACTCTCTTCCGGAGAGAAAGCTAGGCGTTCTTCCTTCCTTTGCTCCCTAGAGAGCAATGTTCTCTCTACTCTCTACCACAGCACAGGGAACACAGAAGGAGGAGGAGAGTTGCAAGGAGACTCTCAGTCTTGCAAGTCAGTAGAACAGGTTTATTGTTCTCAGCTGGGAGACAAAAAGTAACAGGACAACCCCCCTGATGGGAGGCAATGCTTGAGAGCACCTGGACTAGCTTTGACACCACTTATACAGTGGGGTGCAAACAAGGGGAGGATACAATGCAACAACCAGTCAGAAGCAAAGAGAGCAGAGTAGGGGAAAGAGGGACAAATCAGGTACAAGTAAACATGGGGTGATTTAAGAGTGACAAGAGGACTTAACACTGAGATGTCAAGAACTAGGGGATTTCCAGAGTGTGGGAGGAGGCAGGGGAGTAGGTTTAGGGGAGAATGACAGGGAACACTATGGAAATCAGGCTGGTGCCTGGGGAAGATTGACCTACATGAGGGCAGGGTTCACACAGCATTGACACCTCAGGGAGGAGGGGTAGAGAAGGGGCTAGAAGGGTGAGAGGGAACACGTTGATGGACAGGGAGAGTCAATCAGTTTGAAACTTCTGCTGCAAAGACTTTTAACTGGGGTACAAACATACAGAAAAAGGGAGGAGGAAAACAGTGTCAGATAAATTCAACAAATGAAACAAAACAAGCACTGCAACACCATACCACATTAAAAACTACCAAGCAATAATGATAACTTCTTAAAGGTTAAATTTGTTTATTATCCAGTCTCCAACTTAACATGCATGCATCAATTATATATTCTATATTTGTAATAAAGGCATGAGGAAATTGTAGTACGCTGAAGGTTCCACCCATTATTCCGATTCAAATCGCACTTTTAAGTACTTAATAAAAGATATAAAAGAAAGATATCAAAGATATAAAAGAAATAATAAAATAAAATTGCACAGTATATCACTTCTTATTCATTATAAATCCTATCTGCTAATGATAAGTGGAAATACTCTAATTCTAGAAAAGAAAATTTGTTCTCATCTCTTGCATTTAGAAGATATGAGTCATCGTTATTCCTTTTTCACCTGACAAGGTCAATTTGCTTTCTTCCTTGTGTGCAAGAATAGGTAGACTTTGTAAGAAGCAAAGTAACATCAGAAAAATGCAATTGTAAAACCATAAGTAGTAGCGTAACAAAATAAATCTTTTGGATGTAAAATACAACTAACCTAAAAGCAGAATGATTGAGATTCAAAATCAATTCAGTGCCTTTATTTTTTAACATTTTGTTTTAAATGTAACTTTTGTAGTTTGAATATTCTATTCTTCCAGAAGCTGTCTGCTTGCTCACTCTGTTTAGCAAAATGGGTGCATACTTTTTACCTGTGTTACTGAAGGCAACAACATCTGGCACTAAAACTTGTCCTTTGTTAGTACAGATCTAATGTAAAACCCTCCCCCAAAAAATTAATAATCTGTGTCATTTATATGAAAGTTAGATGCAACTCATTACTCAAACTAGACTTGGATACACTGTGTAAAAGTGCACTACATAAAACAACTGTGTGATACTTTCTGTGTAATAACAATTCCATGTGTTTCACTTTTTTATGAAATCCATGCCAGAAGAATCTGATTTCTTTTTGAGCTGGCTGAAGTCTGTGAAAAAAATTCATGTATTTAACAAGTCAGGTCTTTAGTTATGTTCTGAGTTACTATGTGCTCCAGGAGAATCTTTTTTACTTGACAGATATATGGCTTATCTGGTCCCTTCTTTCTATTGAGAGTCCCTGTAATAGAGCTGAACTCTCGTGAAAAGAATTGATAAGTATTTCCTTGTTTTATTTCTTTGACACACTGTACTATGGGTAATACCACATCCAGAAGGTAGGAAACGTCCAAAACTCAAAAAAATACTAGATCCTCCAAAAAAAATTAAAAATGAAGTTAATAACTATGCTGATTTTTAATTGACGATACTGTTGGCCAACAAAATCAAATAAAACTTGTTTCTAAAGTTATTGTGCTTTCTTGAAGGAATAGTGAACCACAGTGGAATAAGGAGCTGGTAGTAAATCAGAAGCTGCAGTTCATTTCTGTGCCAGTAAGTCATTTTGTACTTTAGGAAGAAACAGAGACAGTTAAAGAGCAGCTGGTTTTTTTTCTGGGAGGACCTGAAAAAGTCTGCAAAACCTTGCCATTGACTCAGCAGGAGACTACAAGCTGGCAAACTACTAACACAAGCACACCCACACACGCCCTGTTCCCACTTGGGCTCCAAGGACCTTGATGTTTGTTTCAAAAACAACATTTTCATTGGTTTCACTTAGTGAGTCAGTGCTGTATTTAGTCAAGGCTTTATAGCAGGACATGAGTGAAGAAGTGGTGCTGATGTGATTCATTCACTGATATTTGGTTGTCATTTGCCTAATTTTGAAGGAAATACTCAAGAGGTCATGATTGCTGTATGCGGAGCTACTGGGTCTTCTACAAGAATGCTGTAGCAGACATCTAAGCGTGTTTAATTGAATAAATGTACAGCCTGAGGGCAACATCCTTTTAGGTGCCGCACAGGACAGAATTTAAACTGCTGCTCATTCAGTGTTACATAGTTGATCTATGGTCAGTGCTACTTCCACACAAACAACTTAGAACTCTGTCTAGGGGCAGGAGACTTCATGCTTTTCCCTTTTCTTAACTGAGATGTTAAGAAAAGCTTAAAAAATAATTTTTTGATTTTAGGGAAATGTCATATAATGTTATTTATACATTACTAGAGAAGCTAGATTGCTTTCTTTGAATCTAAATTTGCAGTTATATTGCATGGCAATATGATAATGGAATTTTTTTAAACTTTGAAAAGAAATTAAACTGTCAGCTTATACATCACAGCAGTGATCACCACAGTACTGTAGAAATTAAAAGCACATAATTACCTATGAAAGTGTAGAACATCATTGCAAATCTGTCTTTCTTCTTCCAAAATATATGGCAAACAAAATGGTTGTTCACCCATTTCTTATGCAGCCTAGCAGAAAAATTGTAGCTATGTATTTTGGAGGCCTTTCACACTTTGACATCCACTTAAATTCAAATACTTTTTACTATCACCAGTTTTGAAGTCATGGAAACAAGATTACTGTTAATGACAGGAATAATGAATAATATAGGCATGTGTGATTTAAGTACAGAATTTTTTTTTCCTTTTCCTTTTTTTTTTTCCCTAAAGAGTAATATTCTTTTTGTGTTATTTAAACCTAGAATATAAATCTTTGCAGAGGAACATTATTGGTCTAGCAGGAAAGACAGTTTTTATGGGAATTTCATTTTCTTTCCAGGAAGCATCAAGGCTGTAGGAGGTAGTGGCTGCAGCTGTCTTTCTGCGTGTGCTGAGTTTTTCTAGCCTGCAGTGACTTTCTGTGCATACAACTTTGACATCTTTAAAAGCCTTTATAGTGTTCCTCTTCCTGAGGATGCGGAAGTGTCTAGACTATTATAAGATTTCAAATGAAAGCAGAACTTTGAAGATTTAGGTTAGCATTTTTGCAGAACTCTTGCATGTGAAACTCAGTGAAGCTGTCTCTTAAACCATAAAATCATATTAAACTAAATTTGAACAAATGCATTTTCTCTCTCCAGCTAGCAGTATGATAGACAGTAGTGTAATTTAAGAAATGATGACTGAGAAAATGTCTGGTTTCTGTAACACAGAAAAAACATTTATCTCTTTAAAATTGAGTTATCTTTGGATACATGAAAACATTTATTCTCAAGGACAGCTTATGGATGACTACAACAGTCTAGAGAAGATATAAAATATTTCAATTTTTTTTGCCTTTCTGGCATTTCATCTATTGAAGGCTGAAAAGAAAGTCCTTCTTGTCTTTTTAGAAGACATGGAAAAAGCTCACAAGAAATTGAAGGGAAGATTGCTAAATTACATGAAAAACATGCTTCTTTAGATAAATAAGAAACATGATTCATTACCAAGTGGAACAATACATCACAGGTTCTCTTAAGAGCTGTTTAATACATATATGTTGCTATTTTTTTAGTATCTCTCCTCTGTTCACACGTGTCTAAATCTGTGAAGTTTTGAAATTCTACTCTAAGCGTCAACTAAGGAGAAAACTGCTCTAAAAGAGTAATACCCATGCTGTTAGATTTTTGAGGAAATACTCCTTAATTCTTTGCTGTCAGTTTTTCTAATGCAATACTGCATTGATTTTCATCTTTTATAGCAGCTTATGCAGAATGGTTTCCAAGTGTAATAATTATAGAATTAAAGTTGGCATTGAACAATAGAAAGAAAAATTGAGAGGTTTGAAAAGATATTTTTCCTCAGAGAATTTAATTGAGATTGAGAACTGAAGAAGTGAGCATTCTTTGAAAACTTTTGGATATGAAGAGCTATAAATAAGAAGAGATTCCTATACTATCACTGCTAATTCAGTCACAGAACAAAACAAAGGAATATGCATTTGCTGGATTGCCTTGGAAAGTAATTTAAAGACCAAGGGACAGTCTGAATTAAAACCGTATTATAAACTCCCAACAAAAATATGTCCAAAACCTAACCCCACCAAACCTTGTGAACAAAACCAAGAAAAATTACTGATAAAGCCTTGTTTTCTCTCTTTCTTCCATTCTTTCTTCCATTGCTGGTGTGGATTTTGTCTGTCTGTGAGTTCTGCCAGTCTCATTGGTGATTTTGTGAGAAGTTTGGGAGGAGCAAACTCGCAGGGAGTAAGTTATCAGAGGAGAAGACAGAAGGTGACACATCAGAATTATTTCACAGATAATGTCTTGAAAGGAGGGCCTCTTTTAAATGCATCTTCTTTACATGCATGCGACAGGGAAGAAAGAAATTAAAATCAGGAATGCATTGAAATAACTGAGGTTTCTAACGCAGAATCCCACTTTCCTCCTCTGAAATAGTCTAGAATCTTGCAGTGCTAAGTTTCTTCTCTAACTTAGTGAAGGTTCAGCAGTCTCGAGAGAGGCTAGTCCAAGACAGGGGAGTACTGTAACAAATGAGATGTGATATCAGCCTCCATTGAAACTGGCTTATGAGGCCTTAAACCACCCCTGTTCACCATCCCCTCAAAGTGGATGGTATCCTTCACTACAAGGACACTATTGTCTGTGGTGACAAAACAGATATATTATTTAGAATACTCCATTTCAGCTGCAGCTATAGGCTGACAAAGTGCTCAAATCTACTTGAATATGACACTTCACTTTTTTGTGCTTTCTCAGAGCATGTCTGTTTGCATTTCATCAGTTCTGCCCATATCATACTGGGATGTAAAGAAGAGGAAAAATTAATTATGAGAACTATTTGTGTGATTTATGCATTACGCACATATTCTTACTGTCATTACTGATAAGCTGTACTGTGGCAACATTGTTTTTAATTTTGCATTGTTATTTTATATAAGTTTATAATTGATATTAGTACCAAAGTCCCTGGTTTGCATGTAGCCAGGAAAAATTAGGGTTTTTTTTTCTATGAACATCCTACTAATTCTAAAAAAAGATAAAAATTACAAGCTATTTGTACTCTTGGATTAATACAATTACAAGAAAAGGCCCTTCAGTATGTATTGTTTTTCCTGTAATTAGTTTTTAAAAAATAAAAACACTACTTTTGAAGGAAAAATAAAAGACAGAAGACCAGAATAATTAAGTAAGAAGAGACCTTTGTAAGATTATAGTCAAACATCCTGCTCTAAGTATGGTCAGGTATGGGATCATACCAGAACATCATCTCCTGTGTACAATGGAAATGACATTCGCCTGATCCTATATGACCATTGGCAGCCTTGGCAGAATATCTCAATTGGGAAGCAATAAAAAGTGAAAACAGCAGGCTTTTAGAGTGGAACACATCCATGGCCAGCTAGCTCCATATAGAAAGCTGAGCTCATGGTAGAACCACTGTGTGTAAACTCTGGGCTGCCAGACAGGACAGGACACCTTGCCCATGAGTTTCCTCTTTTTCTGCATCAAAGTATGGAAGCCTCCAAGGAGCAGGGAAAGTGGTGACAGGGAACAGAATGGGAATTGGGAATTCCCCGCCTTACCTATCTCAGGACCAAGGATACAAGTTGAAGGGAAAAATGTACTAAATGCATTTTCAGATAATTCAGCAGGAAGGAGGAAAACAGGATCAGTCAAGAAATCAGAAGAATGAAAATGTAGTCTTGACTTCTCTAAATACCAAGGAGAACTTTTACTTAAGGAACTGGAGAAGTTAGTGTATTTAATTAAGTTTATTGTGTTCCATTGCTCCTCTCTAAAAGCTGTTGTATGGACCCTCCAAATGGGATGAGGTGGAAAAGCAGAGAAGCATAATCTTTCATGCCAAGTCTGTAATAATACAAAAACTGTAATTTCTTGATCACTACTGAAAATTTTTACTTCTAAAGGTTTTTTTTTGTTTATTTTGCCAGTATGAGTTTACTGTGACATTCCATAGCAAGCAAAGTGCAAAGGGTCAAGAAAGCAGGGACGGTATGACGCTGATTCATTCTGTTATGGGATTCAAATTCACACAAGAGAAAATAAACTTGTGAAATTATAGTGCAGAACAATAATTTTCATCATGACAAGGATATGGCAAGGTTCATAAAGTACTCAAAGTAAATCTAAAGTATATAAATAAGGTACTTGACAGAGGAGCAAAATCAAGTAAAGATTACACTTCTAAATGTCCCTAAAGTATCTAAATTTCTCCAAATATCTTCAAGGGAACAGCTAATCTCCATGCAATAATTTTAAACTTATTTTCCTTGAAAGCTTTCCTCCCCAGAGAGTTATATTTGCTTCACAAATACTGAAGATTTTTCAAGCTTAATACAGAACATAACGATAATCAGTCCAAGGATAAATGCAAGGAATTAGGTTTTAAAACACAAGAACTTCTGTAGTTCTGCATACCTTAACAGACCAGATCAGTTGAATGCATCCTTTAGGAAACACAATAATTCCTTCACAGAACCACAGAATCTCAGAATGCTTGGGGAATGAATCACTAGAGATCATCTACTCCAACCCAGCTGCTCACATACAGCAGAATGCTCAGGTTCACATCCAGGCAGGTTTGGAGTACTCCAGGCAAGGAAGACACAGCTTCTCTCAGCAGCCTGTTCCAGTGTACTGTCATCCTCAAAGCAAAGTATATCCTCATGTATAGCTGGAACTTCCTGTGCAGCAGTTTCTACCCTCTGACCCTTGTCCCATTGTTTGGCACCACTGATGACCCCATTCTACTGACAAGCACCCTTAAATATTTGCAGGCGTTGAAGAGGTCCATCCTCCTAATCTTCTCTTCTCCAGACTAAATAGATCCATCTCCTGCAGTTTTTTTTCCTCATAAGAGAGATGCTCCAGACCTCTCATCGCCTCCATGGCCCCTGCTGGACCATCTTCAGTAGCTCCCTGTCTTTCTTGTCCTGGGGAGGACAAAACAGAACACTGCATTCCGGATGTGCCTCACCTGAGTAGAGGGGTACCATTACATTCCTTGGCCTATTAACAGCCTCTTCAAAGTCTTTGCACTGTGTGTTCATAGTGAGTCTCAGATGTTGCACAACTGCTATCCTTTTTATCCCAAGGCATAAATTCATGATTGTTTGCAACTACAGAAACATGTTCAATGGGAGAAAATAGAGGTGGTGTTAAAACTAGTTCCCTGTACTTTTAGGTAAGGATTGCATAACTAAAATACGAACAGAAAATAAATTATATAAAAATTCAGTGAGCCACTATAAATAAATCACTTTCTAAATAAAACAGAATCATTCATGTTAACATACAACAACATAAAAACAGTGAAGAAGACTGAAACTCATTTTAAAAACCTTGTAATATTTAAGCAGGAAAGGCCCAGGATGTGGATCTGTGTTCTGCATATGTAAGAATGGAGTAAGTGACAATTTAACCAAAGAATTGGGCAATACACTACTGGACATAAAAACAGCCAAATCACCATTCTAGTTCTTGCCTATATTTGCTAACACACTAGCAAATTGTGTCCAGGAAAGCAAGAAAAATGCACTGGGTGGCAAGTGTTTTATCTGTTGGAGCCACCATATGCCCTACCTGTGACTTCTGTTCACTTGTATGAATTATGGGGTTAATATTTTACTCTTTTCATTGAATAACTATTTTTTCATAGACTTAAGAGTTCAGCAATTAAATATTGTAAATAAAATCATGAGCAAATTTATAAAACAAATGTAAGAGACCTCAAACTTCATTTTCACATCTGTGGTTTCTTTACTTCTGCCTCTAGGTTGCTTCATGTGTTGTATTTAGACTTTGAAATGTTGTCTTGTAAAATTGGTATAGTGTGAAAAGTGTACCTGTACCAACTCTGTTTTTTCTGAAATAATTAAAATGTAAACAAAAGCATAAGAGAGATTGCCAGGGAAAATAAATAGCTAATTACAGGCTCCAGGGGTTTAAAATATAATGAGTCAATTACAGTGTAGATTTTGACTTTTTTGTTTTGTTTTGTTTTGTTAAGATCTGACTTGGATATCTGTCTATTAAAATATCATCAGGAAATTAGTCTGCCAGACCCAGGGAAGAATAAAAGGTATGAGCACACAAAATTACAGCCTTGCAATTTATAGGTAATTTAAAGCTGATATATCTCAGTTTTTCAGAAAAGTTAAAAAAATGTTTCATTGTGCCAGAAATGATTATACAGATACGGTTTTCTTTAATGGAGACCTTGAGGTCTTGAAATTATTCTCAGCAAGAGCAATGTAATTTCTTACCTAAAATATGAGACCATAAAAGTATTCTGTCTGATATTCAGAGAATACTCCATTTACACAGACGTGCTATCTATCTGTGCACAGATGCACAAAGTGTGCTGACCTTTCATTTCCATATATTGTGTTCAACACAGGTGACTTCCAATACATGGAGATATCTGCAAAATTATTAACAGCCTGACATTTATGGATGAGTAAATCTGAAAATCCTCAGTGATACATACCCTGTGGCTAACACCAATTTTGCAGCTAAATAATCCAGCTAAGGGTTTATAAGGCACTAGAAAGGAAACATGAAAAAGAAGAGTTCTGCTCCGCATTGCTCACTTTTTGTTGGCCAATCTCATGATTAACTAAGCTGACAAATCTATCAGTTAACATTGAAATCTGAACTTTCTCACTTCATTTTAGGTAATGATTCTTTTTATATAAACATAGTGAAAATTCTTTAATGTTAGAGCAGGATCCTTAGAAAATTTCATGCTTGTTTTTAGGGAAATAGGGTTTCTCTTCTTACCATAAAGTAACTCAATACCACAACCAAGCAAATATTAAGAAAATATTTAAGCAAATATTAAGAACAATTTCTAAGGCCTTTAACATTTAAACTGGAGATGTGTATTATTACAGCTTGTTTCTGTTGCCATAGGTCTTTGAATTTATTAAGTTGGAAATGGCCAGAATATCGAGGCATTCTTCTCTTTACAAACTGTGCTATTTGTGAACCATAAAAAGTAACTTCTGAAATATTTCATATTTGTTTTAATTAAAAAAAAATTACTTATTTGCTTGTTTGTTTTAAAGTAAAGCACACTGTCTCAGTCATTAAGTCTCTAGGCAGTGCTGACTAAATATTATGAAGCATGAGTGAGAGGTTTTTGAAAAAAAAGTTTCATTGAATTGACAGAAATCAAGTGTACTTTAATATTTTTTTTCCAAATTTCCGAAGAATGTTCCAGCTGCTGAAGGCTTCCAATTTCTTTTTTGTTATCAATACTGTAGTAAATACTTATTATTTTATGTATTGCCACTGAATACTCTGAAGTATTTCAATAGAACAGCAAGTGGGAATTTTCCAAATTCTACTTTATTTACTGCCTAGCTAAATGTATGTCAGTCTGTACAGGTTTTATTATACACACACCTCTGCCTCTTAATCCTGACAAATATTTTCTTCTGTGACAAACAAAAGTACCACTTGTAAATGTAACATTTTGATAAAAAGTGGATTTGATATCTAGAGGGAGGTAAAGAGTGGGAACATAGAGTAAGGGTTCTAGGGGTGAGTACAGATTTTTTTTGTATAACAGTTTTGTATTTAAGAATAAAAAGTCTAAAGAATTTTTTTTTTAAATTTTCTATCACTTATTTCCATTGAAATTACAATTTGTATGCATAATTGACATTATTTGTATACATAATATACAATTTGTATACATATTACATACCCAAAGAGGGCCTGGAGTCTCCCTTACTTTCCCTCTGGAAATATCCAGAACCATCTGGATACAGTCCTGTGGCTTGTGCTCTGGTGTGACTCTGCCTGAGAAGGGAGGTTGGAACATATGACCCACTCAGGTCCCTTCCAACCTGACCCATCCTTCCCATCATGTCACTCTGTGTGAAATGACCATTTTGCCTGATGCTTCCCAGGATTAGAATGTTACTAATCAGGCTATGTTTTTCTTACTATTTGGCTATTGTAAAAGAAGCATCAGTTGACCTGCTATGTCATGCACTATGGAATTTGTTTATTATATTCCTCTTTAAAAATAATGCTGATTTGATCATTGAGGATCCTATGGATGGAAGAGTTGTTCTCACTGAGATGGAACTGAACTCATCAGGGGAAAAATAACTTCCAGATTGCACAGTAGGAAGGCAGAAGACAGAGCGGATGGCATAAGAGAAGAAAGATTTTTGAGAGGCGCAGCAAACAATCAACCACAAAAACAATCTAGGGATCAGAGGGGCTCTTTACAGTCTGCTGCAACTCCTAAAACCACTGAGCTAACAGAAATCAAGCCTGAAAGTAAGTAGCTCTCTTGCAGACAGGCAATATCTATTAATATTTATGCACATTTCAACAGTTTACCGTTGCCACTAACAGCATGTCTGTGATCTTTATCAACATTGCCAGTCAGAAAATCAGGAATTGGATCAGCACAGAGAGCATCAGATACAGAGCAAGAGCTTTTCTACTGTGGCATCAGGAATTTCTGAGGAACCCTTGACAGACTTTGGATATGGGGCAAGGATACTGTCATGTCCTGCTAAAGACCTGAATTTTGATGGTGATGTGTTTTGAACTTACTGCTGTTCTCTTTAAAAGATGTTTTTAGATTATTAATGCATTATACTTATGAAGATTAATAAGGAGCAGATTCATAATAGAGGTGTATCTTATAGCGAGAAAGGAAAGGTCCAAGCTTTTTCATAAATCTGAGCATTCATTGAGACAGTATATGAACTGATAAGATTCTTGTACAGTTTGTAGTGGGTGAAAACCATGAGGGGAAGACCAGTTAAGTGGCTGTTCCTCTGTCTCTATCTGCAGCTCTAAGGGATGGGAAAAACAGAAAGATAAAAGGGTATTTTTGTGCGCTTTGTTGATTTATACATATACAATATTTCCCTACTTATGGAAAATAAAAACAAAAAAACCCAAGAGCTTTTGCTCATGGGCTTAAATAGCTGGCCTACTGGAAAGTCTTTATTATTCTGAATTTAGGAAATATTATTTATTTATTCATACAGAAGTAAACCATGGAGGTCATGCCTACTGGGTGCAGGCAAAGCCTTTTGTACTATTCTGTCATTCATTATGTATAGTCCATATTTTTAGATATTAAAAGTTGAGAGAAGTTTATGCTTTTGGGGTTTTAGACATTTTTAATAATATTTTCAAGAGATTTTCTTCACTCATGTCATATGTACAGGAACTTGATATGTTTCAATGGGTTTAAATGTTGGCCCTTTTCCCTATCTTAATTTTTGCTATGTTGAAGTCCATTGGGCACTGTTTTTTTTCCACTCCTTCTCTAGAGAGGATGTCGATTAGTACTTGACTATTTTCACTTGTAGAAATCCTCAAATCTACTTAACCTACTTATCAGTTGCTCTTTCTATAATCTAAATAATTGCGAGGGGGTTTTAAGATTTTCACGGAAATGTGTTATCTACAGTCTTTTATCTGTAGTGTTATCTACATTCTTTTAACAGCATCTAATTTATTGCCTGAAAGATTTTCTGAAATGGTTGTATTCTCAGAAAACTTTTATTTTTGTGCAAATTGTTATGTTTCATCTTTTTTCTAACTTTTCTTTTGACAAAAATAACAAATGTGTTTACAACCTGTGTACTGCTGTCCAGCCTCTGTTCCCAAACAACCTTTGCTTTGGACCAGTCATCCCTGTGTTTTATTTCTTAGAGAATAATTTCTCTCAGTAACAGCAGTACCTGTGGCAGGGCCAGGCGAGCAAAGGCAGCCCTGCTCCAGAGTGCCCTGGCCCCCTGCCCAGGGCCAAGCACCCCATCTTCATATCAGCTCCTGCCAAGTCTGACCCCCAGTAGGATGCGGGCCACACCAATGTCTTGCCCCCTCTCCTAGTGGAACCTCTGGCTCCAGCCCAACCCCCAGGGCTGCTGGCATGCCTTGCCATGTCCCTGTCCACCCTGCTCTGGCTGGAGAGTGAGGGCAGGACCCTGACAGTGCCTGGGTCACCCTGATTTTGAGTGATGTATCCAGTTCTGGGCCCCTCACTATAGGAAAGACATGGAGGTGCTGGAGCATGTACATAGAAGAGCAAGAGCTGGAGAAAGGTCTGGAGCACAAGTCTAATGAGGAAAAGCTGAGGAAGCTGAGGGGGCTCAGTCTGGAGAAAAGGAGACTCAGGGAGTACCTTGTCACTCTGTACTCCCTGACTGCAGGGTCAAGCCAGGTGGGATGAGGCTCTTCTCCCAGGCAACCAGCCTTAAGAGGACACGGTCTCAAGCTGCGCCATAGGAGGGTCAGGCTGGACATCAAGAAGAATTTCTTCACTGAAAGTGTTGTCAAACATTGAATGGGGTGCTGTCCTGGGGTGACTTGTATCCCCAATTGTGTGTTCTGTTTATGTTACATATTAAGTTCTGCACCTTTAATACTGGTTCTGAGAGTGCAGAGGGGAAAGAAGAAGCCTCAGTTTGTTTGCAGAAATAGCTCACACTGCCCCACAGCTCTCTCCGGCCTGTGCTGTCTGCAGCACGGACAGACAGCGGGACAGAGCTCTCCTTTGCTTTTAGTTAGTTTTTAGCTAGCTGTGGCAGGGAAGTTCCCTGGACTGTGGGTTTTTTTTCTCTTGGGTCTGTTCAAACCTGCTCTGGACTGAAAACCCAGAACACCCCAGGAGCTCAGGCCTGTGGCCCACCAGGGCCTGGGCCTCGGCACTCTCCAGCACCAGAGATACTGAGAAGGGACTGAGTGAGTGGAGCTGCACCTCACAGCAAGGACTTTCCTGGATTTGCCATCTCTTTGAACAGCAAGAGGTTTCATTGTTTAATATTATTCCATTTTCATGCTTGTGGATATTTTTCTTGTTAAATAAACAGTTTTTTTCCACTTTCCTTCAAGGAAATCTTTTTCCTGAACCAGTTTGGAGGAGGGGCAGCTTGAATGTGTGTTTTCTCCTGGAGGGACCCCATTTGGAGGTTTCCTCCCAAATTTGACCTAAACCAGGACAGCTGCCCAAGGAGGTGGTAGAGTCACCATACCTGGAGGTATTAAAAAAAACACTGGACATTGCATTCAGTGATTCAGTCACTGGTTGACAAGGTGGTGTCTGGCCAAAGGTTAGACTCAATTATATCAGAGGTGTTTTCCAACAAAAATTATTTTGGGATATGACTTCCCTGCTCAGCCCTATCCTGCCATGCTCCCTGACAAGGTGGCATTTCTGTCCCTTGTTTCTAAATGTAAATTCTCTTCACTAGATCAAAATCACAAGAAGTTTACTTTGAATGTTCAAAAGACGAACACACAAACTCTGGTGCTTTGAAAGGCGAATTGTGCAGGGCTGCAACTAATATGGTTCTGTTTGAGTTATCATCTACGTGAGGCTTTAATGATATTTTTGATCTTCTGCTTAGTTGCTTTCATTTGGAAATCATTCATCAAAGGTTATATTTTTGTATAGGATAGTAAAAATGCTTGTTACTCTGGTTACATGATGGATATTATAACTCTGAAAAATTAACAGATAAACACTGCAATTTTACCAACATTTACCTGGCATTTATACTTTGCTGTTTTAGAGCCTTATGTTGGGGTTACATAGATAGATATAACTGGTGTTTAGGATAGTAAGGAAATAATGAAAAGTGCCCTTTCTTCCTATATCTCATTGAATAAAAGGGCCAGAAAGCTGCAAAACGTAAGCTTGTGTGTAGTTAAATTAGGCTACTAGGCACAAAGGGCAGAACTTTATCACAAGTTTTTGGCTGCTTGTATGCAGGGTTGCCAGGCTAATAAAGAGAAAATTATGGGGAAAAAAAATTTTATTCTCAGTACATTTGCTTTGTTAATATTTTATTCTTTTGTCCTATTTCCCCCTTTTTTATACATCATAGCACAAGAAAAAGAAACAAAGTGGAGAAAAAGGAGGAAAAACCCAAATAACAAAAAATCCCTTAGGTTTTATAGCTGTCACTGATACAAATATCTTTTTGAAGAAGGCATATTTGAGCTACATAAGTGGTTTTTTGAGTTAACATAAGTGGTTCACTGCCTTTTGTAATGGACATTGTTTATTATATTATTCTCTAAGAGAAGATGTAAGCAAAAACTATTACAGAAGAACTGCTGAGTTATCAAGCCTTGTCCAGATTATAGAGTGCCAGTACTGGAATTGCAGAAATGTCTGAAATGCAAAAGATATCTCTTGCTCTTGCTTTTTTCTCCCTACTCCATTAAAAGTTAAAGGTGGGAAGGAAGTTTTTGTGACATTCCTTGCACCTTAAAAATAGAAATTCTGTCCCTGTAACATCTTGTGCTCACTGCCTGCAGTACAAGCAAATAATTTGATACTTGACTGATGGGAATCCCTGTGTTACCTTGACTTTTGATGATTGCAGTTCATGCGTGCTCTTCACCATACACTTTTAAACTTTTTTTTTTTAGTTTTCTACTTTTTACATTTTCTTTTAACTTGTTCTCTTCTTTTCATGAATTTTTCTAAACCTAGGTTATATTCTGTATTACTTTCATTCAGAGAAATAATTGAGAATTTTCAATGAAAAAAACCCTACAAACAACCATTCTTTAAAGAGATAAGAATACTAAACAATAATATTAAGAACAAACAAACAAACAATATCGAGGTGCCTTACGCTCTCTGGGGGTTCTGCCCCGGTACCTGGCTTCTCAGCGTCCGTGGCTAAGCCAGGGACACGTGACTGAGGCAAGTCTGGGCACGCCGCGGTCGGAGCAGAAGCGAGCGTGGTTTTAGCGTAAGGCGTCCCCTAGCAAGTTAGAAAGCCAGTCTTTTACCTTCTGAGGGTTTCTCTTTGCAGATCCGGATGAAGTGAAGGAAAAAAATGTGAAGTTCGACTTAGGTTTCAGGTCCCGATTTTATTCAGTTCCATTAGTGACACTCATATTCATTCTCGGAAACCTAGGTTGAACGTC
>VWYI01034802.1:19352-42341 GCA_013399455.1 Anthoscopus minutus | reverse complement strand
TCTTTTGCTTTTCTCTTTAGACATCCCATGCCCCTACCTGGTTCATGTACCAACTGAGTTTTAGTTAGTTAGTTTTAAATTAAAAAAACCCAACCTTGGCAGAACGGTAAATGTGTGTGAGAGCATGGATGTCTTGGGAATAAACTGTTCTGGGAAATTTGTGATATTTTGATTTTTTTACTATATATGTAATAAAACAAGTTATATAAGGTGAATGGTAGTCTTGGAGATCTTTATTTATTCATAAAAATCTAAAGAAGAGAATGAGATTCCTGTTGAGCATGAATAATGGCAATCTTCAGTCATTTGGTGTCCTCTGAGTCTTACTTTTGTTCACTATTTCAAATGTCATTTTCTGTGTTAAAAAATATCAGGACTCCTATCTTGCATAAGTTGCATAAAAAATAGAGTTTCTCTACCTTTCTTTCAAAGCCAATTAAAGTGTAAAGCTGAAATAATACCGTGTGGTTAAACTGTAGATCAAGTGTTTTGCAGATATATCACAGAATGGTACTCAGTCCATTTTATGCTAATATAAACTACAGAAACGCTATGTTTACTTCCTTTATAAATCAAGCAAATCTTGTTTTTATTGCAGAGAGTGGGAGGTGAGGTAATAGTAGAGTGGGAGGATAATTTAGAATAGAGGTACCTGGAACATGCAGATACAGTGCTCCAGAGTATTAAGATATGTTATGTTCCTTTTGAGAAGTTGTTTGTAATGATTTTTAATAGCATCACATAAGAAGAAGCAGAATGTAAGTATGCTGAAATCTAATCAAAGTTGTGATATAAAGTTCACGATCATTTATATCGGATGAGAATCTTAATAGGAGGGCAATCAACAATTTTGTCAAGAGCTCAGTCCATGCTGCTTCAATTTATTGAACTTGTGAGTGGTCTGACCTGCCTGTTTACTGAAAGAACTCTATATTTAGTAGTTATCAGAAACTGAAAGGGCAATAATATGGAGAAAAACATGGAAAATAAGATAGTAATTCTAACTGGTAATGAGGCTGTGTGTTAGTCAGAATTTTTTTTCCAGCTGACATATAACAAAATGAAGAAAAATGTAAAGTAAACATTCGATTTCTATCTAATTTTTCCTTCTTGGTAGGATGTCCCATTTTGGTTTGACAGAGTTGACATCCTTTATCTTAGCTCTGTTTATTTAGTAAAAAAGAGGCTCTACCAATATCACTGCTTCTTCTAAATCAGCTATTTCATCCCCAGGAAAGAAAACTGCCTACTTGGTACAGATTCCTTAGTATGCATATATACATTTGATCTAGTACTGTAAATAACTTCTCTTCACAGAGTCTTATTTTTCTAGAGCAGAACAAACTGAGGGGAGCTTTGAAAATTTTAAAGGACATATTTTGGCAAGAGAGAGCTAATGATAATAATAGAAATATGTACTCTAAAAAAATATCTATTTGCAGCAAGCTTTTCATAGCGATCTGGTAGGAAATCTACCTATCAAAAAAATGCTGGCTTTTAACAAACAGCTTCCAGACTTATCCTTGTTTTTAAAATTGTTGCTTTGACTCATTCAGGAAAAAAGGTTAGCAGTGTTGCAGCAAAGTTTGTGGTGTCTTTTGGGCTGAAATAATGTTGACATCAAAATTGATGCGAGATTTATAATGAGTGTGTATATATATGTATATATGTGTATATATATACATATACACTTACCTCTGTGTGTATGTCTGCATATATATGTGACATCTGATGGCAACATCAACGACTGAAGGAGTAATAAAAACTGAATTTTTTGAGGAATCCTGGCATTATTTCATCAGGTATCTTTGAAGACTAGAGAGACACAACTAACTGTTGATTTGCCAGCTAGGCGCCCAGTTAAGAAGACTGATGAAAATATGATGTTAGATCTAATAAACATTGTGATGGTGTTTAGATACAGCAAATTTAGTGGCTTCTTTAAAACAGAAGCCTTTTGTCAAAGCAGGTGTGTCCGTGATAATGTGGCTTTGGAAGTGGTCAGGGAAGTTTACCTTTTGTATCCTGCTTGGTGAAAGCAATTGCAACCCTTCCCCTTCATCTGATCACTTGCTCTGTTACAGGTCCCCTCACTTTCCTCCTCTACTTGTGCAAGTTCAGGATCACCTTGATGTGTGTACCTAGAGTTGTAGGAAACTGCTTCTGTTGTGGTTCTGCATTTAGCAGTTGGGCTGCCTCTGCCAGCTTAATCAATGCTTTGCTCCTCATCATAAAGCTCTTCCTTGGGTGATATGTAACCAGATGTATGTTAATCTGCCTTGAAGCAGTTAACATGTTGAAAGCCACTGGTTATCTGACAGGCTTCCCAGTTACACCATGTGTATACAAAAGATAAAGTAACTTTAGAGAAATCTGTTCCTTATAAGGACTTTCCAAGTGGTAAAGCACTCTATTGCACTGTAATGTATATCACCAAATTAAAACAATTTTTCTGATGAGTCTCTGATTAGGACACTCAAAAATGTGCATATTTCATGGGATATGTAAGTGTCATCGGATATGGTGAAAGGACATCCACCAAGAAGTGTAAACATCTTTTGTACAAGGCGTTGAAACCTTTTGCAAATCAAAAGAAACAAGTTCAATAGAAACTTTGACCCAAATGGATCGTTACTTGCAGCCTACAGATTCTTATTCAAATCATTAACTGTGTCCCATGGTGTCTTGCAAAGAAAGAAATGGAGGCTACTGCTTAATGAGCCTTTCTTTAAAATAGATCTGACAGCCAAGCTTCTTATGATTGGCCAGTTTAGGAGTTAGGAAATGGTTTAATTTAATTCATCTACTAGGGCTTTGTAAATTATTATGTATGTATATATGTACTACATGCAATAGTAAAATTGTCAGATATGTTATATATTTGCTTTACCATAAACTGCCAGCTGCCCTGCCTGTATTTTGACCATTAATCTGTCATGGACTTTACCACTTCAGACACATGTTTCTGAAGAGCCAAAATAATTACCTTATTTTATCTATCAAAATTGACTTTCATATGAATAATTCTTCACGTTTTTTTTTTTTTTAACAACCAGGGATGAATTTTCTTCAGACTATATTTTATTTTGCTGTGGTGTATGCAGAGCCAGACAAACACAGGTACGCTGTTACTCCCACCTGTTGTCAAATCCAGGATGATGTTTTGTTCTGAGCTTATGATAGATTTATAGTTTGTATTTCTTGGTCTTCCTGGTTTAAAAAACAAAGGATTTGTGCTACGTGCATGTAGAAATACACAGAAGCAGGTGTATGCTATAAATCAGTACTTGTTTTTTTATATAAAACTGAAGATTAATAGATTTGCCTTATCAATTAAGTAGGCAGCATGAAGATGTTATAAGAATTGATGGTTATTTTTTTTCTCCCAGATAAATATTAATACAAATTTGTAATCTCTTGAGCTTTCCTGACTTTCTTTGGACTTTTTAAAAAGGAAAATACTTGCAAAATATACGGTATTTTTTTTTACCATAAAGTCGCAGGTGAAATGAACATGATCAAAGAGAAATTAGTAAAAATGTAACTTATTGCTTAACTCACTGTAGATATTTTCAGTGTGGCAAATCACACTTTGTTTTGGGAAAGCAGAGAGGAGTTGTGTTCTAGGCCATCCATCCAGACTTCTCCCATTGTGCTCATGGAGGTAACACTTATTGTTGATGTAAATGTTGGGGTCTTGGGGAAGAAAGAAGGAACTGGACCAGATAGGGATGTGAATCCTTTTGCTGCCAACACGAACACAGAGCTCTGCCAAGGCTCTGGGGTGTTTCTGGTGCTGAAGTGGTATAGGACAAAACGGTAACTGAAGTTCCATGTTTCTGCAGGGCTGCATCCACCTTTTTTTCCATAAGCTGGCATATGAGCAGACAGTAAGACAGCCCTGGCAGCACAGATGTCAGCTTTTGCTGGGAGCTTCCAAGGGCAATGAGTTGTAAGCTGCTATCTCTGCAGATTTGGAGTTACAAACAAGTTTTCATGTGTTTGTTTTCATTTCTCTTCTTTCCTGTTCTCATCAAAAAAGAAGATGTCTCAGAGAGAGGAGCAAATCCTTTCACCCTAAAGTGATGTGAGAATGTCTGTACAGCTTTTAGGTTTGTTATATCCCATCTCCAGGAGAGATGTGTAGCAGATGCTTTGATAGAAAAAATCAGCAGAACAAACAGTCAGAAATGTTTTTCAATTTTTTGTCCTCCCTTCCACGAATTTGATATTTTGATAGCTTCAGAATGGTATTGCCAGCTGAAGAGAAGGAAGGTGGCAGTTGAGGTGTTTATTTAGTTATTTTATATTTAAATGCTATCCTGATTGAGTCATTCATTCTCTGAGACAGATTTTTTCACAATTTATTTTGCATTTTTAGTTTGATTAATATATTAGTTACAATAAAGGTGAGAGTAAGGAACTTTAAATATTTTTGTGTATGCTTTGTTAATTTTCCCATTGAATAGTTAGGTATTTTTGTCCTAGTATTTTTAGAGCTGCTTATTCAAATTTTATTAAGATATTATTATTGATTATTCATTTGTGTAAAGTTAATTTGTATTTATTTGATGCTTTTAGTATGATATTGCTCATTTTCACGTGTGATTATTAAACATGTGATTTTAAATTGTAGAGAATTATTGAACAATGACTGTTAGAATGGAAGTTTTCCTTCTTATCATTGTTTTATATTCAGGCTTGAACTGACAGTAATATGAACCAGAAACATTTTGACATTTGAAGGTTTTTTGCTTTTTCTTCCTGACTGAAATAGTTGCTCATTTTGAGTGGCATTTCTCTACAAGTCCCTGATATAACAACTCCAGAAGAACTGACCAATTTTCAATTGAGTTCTTTCTGGCATCCCTGAGTGAAGATTTTTTCACTTTGGTGATGACTGGAAGAGTAGCAGAATAGTTGTACCACCAGCTTCACTGTCACTTTATGCCTGTAGAAGCTAAAACAGTCAGTAGTTGCCATGGATGAATGGTTACCTTTCATCTTAAAAGCACCCCCTTCCCCTTTGTCATTCTAAAATGTTAACTCTCATATTGATTACTTCCTCAGTCTGCAAGAAAGGAATGGTTTGCCACTGTGAGGGAATGATTGAGGTGCACATAAGCCCACAGAGGGTGAAAAAGGGGGCCAGGCTTTTGTCATGACAGATGGGTAGGAAGCCTGGATGAACTTAGTATGAACTGAATACAGAAGGAAATGTGGAATGGGGATTTTGGACCCTTGTCAATACAGTGAGTACAAACCAATATCATGTGCAGCTGGGAGGATTAAGGTTGCTCAGAGAGAGGGTGTGTCCCATAGAAGGCAAAAAAGCAGAGAAATCCTGGGGCATTTAAAATGACAGCATTTCGTTTTATTTTAAACAGGAAAACAAAGGCTGGTGGAAGATAGGACACTTCGAACTGGAATACTTCTGAAAAACAACTTATTGGCTTTTGTGGTTTTTAGGTAGTTGAAGTAAATTAGTTTGGGCCATTCCTTAAAAATGTGGATCTGGAAATCTTTTGCTTATTGATGTAAAAATAGATGATGATGCTGAGATCCAGCAGTAAAAGTGCTAATGAGTACAGACTGCAGCTATACTCATTGTTTGTTGTTTTTTTTTTCCTGAAAGGCTTGTCAAGAAGACTGTCTGGAAGATTTTTATCTAACGGGAACCTTAGTTGAATTGTTGCAACTCTTCAGTTATGATTGAGCGATATTGCTCAACTCTGAAATATTTTGTAGCCCTATTTGATGCTGAACTTTTTTATCTGTTTCAGCTTTTACAGACGTCTTGTGGCTCTGCCTGGTATTTGAGACCCACAGAGTTTGTGAACACAGTGTTTGTCTTTGAGGAAATGGGTATTTCAACTTTTTGTTGTATGTTAGAGCTTTGTAGTTATATTTTATTATGAAGTGCGAGTTTTTATTAATGCATTTTCACCATCTGAAAACTGTCTGAAGGCAAAAAGTTACTTTTTATTGATTTCCTACACTTTTGACAACTCCAAGTGGCCCTCACAGATTTAATTATTTTCTTTTTTTTCCCCTCTTTTGTAGAAGATGTACAAGATGCAGTTAATCTATGGAAGTGTAATGTGTGAAGTCAGAGTTTACAAGGAAAGGAATATAGAAAGATTTGATACTTTTGGGGTTAATATTGTGTTGATGTAATTTTAAAGAGTTCGTGAACTATAAAGAAATGTGTACAGGCTCTTCCTAAGCATTATTATGTAACCTAACCAACCTAAAGTTTGTATGCAGAATGTCTTTGTACTCTAAAGTTAAAAAGAGTAATTGAAGTTTGCAGAACAGAATCAGGAAAATGCTGTAACTATAGATGCTTCTGGTGTCAGTTTTTGGGATGGTTTTAGCGATCTGTAGCTTGCAAATAATTGGAAAATTTTTCTTTCACTTCACTGAAAAGAACAGCTTGCAGCCGTGGATACGTTTTACAGTTGCATCAAGTGCACAATTACTAAGCAAGGATGGGAAGCCTGACAGTTTTACTTCTAGCAAAGCTGACCTCTGGAGGATTTTATTAAAGGAATTTCATTTTTTTTAACAGCTGAACTGAAAAAAAAAAAAATCTCTCATGAAATAGAGCCAACAGATTGTATTGCAAACACACTCCTTCCAAACTTCAGGAACTTCAAGAAATCAATGTAGTTTAAGTTTCTACGCAGTGTTTGAGAGTATGGAGTACAGTTCCCTTTGTTCTAAATGCAATATGAATTATCACCTCTTTCTTACCTGGATGTAGCCATGACTTACGTATTAACCTGAGTTGTTTCATGGCTCTTCAGTCTTCACAGGTTGGTGAACAACTGTCATGGCACAGAGAAAGATGTATCTTTCAGGAGGGTAGAGCTGTGCTTATTTCATTGATGCACATTGCTGTGGCAGGATAAAGGAATACCATCAGGTGTGGACTAGGGTTTCTAGCTAAAAGCCAAAACAGCCCCTTCCTTTATTCCCCAACCAGACACACAACCCCCCTGCAAACAAAAGCCTCACTAAAATCTAAAGTGTTGAAAAAATGCTTAGTCGAATGTTGTATTTGGAGTATTTGTATAGGTGAAACACAGTAATTATTAGTAATTATGTACTCTCAATATAATTTTTTTTACTGGAAAATGTAAATATAAAAGTTACTGGATAGACAAAGAATAAGAGTCAAAAGGAAGCTGACTTTTTTTAGTAGAATCAAAGGAGATTTTCAATAAAATATGAAAGTTAGCTTTCCTTAAACTAGGTTTTTAATTATTGAAATATCCTTTCCTGTCACTGAAAGGAGTGAAGTTCTGTAATTGAGCACTGCCTATTTCTGTCATATACATGGCATCTTTTACCTTACCTAGGAAACATATTAGCTTTCTGATTATATTCTGTAGTGTATGTAATATAGGTTACATTTATAGATTGTCCTGGTTTAAGGCAAATTTGGGAGGAAACCTCCAAATGGAGTCCCTCTAGAAAGAAAATTCAAGTGGCCCCTCCCACCCCACCAGTTAGGGAAAGATTTCCTTAGAGAAAAGTGGGAAAAACCTGTTTATGTAACAAAGTACCCACAAACATGGGAAAAAAAGGAGAATATTAAACAATGCAACCTCTCAGTGCTCTGAAGAGATGGAAAATTCATAAAGTCCTCGTTGTGGGGTGCAGCTGGGGTTGCTCAGTCTCTTTTCAATCCCTCTGGCACTGGAAAGGGCCATGACCCTGGTGGGCCACAGGCGTGAGCTCGTGGTGTTTGTCTGGGTTTTCAGTCCAGAGCAGGGCTGATCAGTTCAAAGAAAAAGCAAAGCTACAGTCTGGGGAACTTCTCTGCCTCAGCTAGCTAAAAAAATAATTAAAAGCAAAGGAGAGCTGTCTCCCACTGTACCTGCTGCAGACAGCTCAGTCCAGGAGCAGTACGCTGGGGAGCAAGTGCAATTTCTGAAAACAAACTGTGTGCTTCTTCTTCCTGTTTCACTCTTGGAGCCAGTCTGAAAGGTGCAGAGCTCAATACCCAGCATAAACAGAGGACATGATTGAAGATACAAGCACCATAAAGTCACCCTAGCGCACAGATACATATATATTGTATTTTGCTGGAGAATGAGGAATGGTATCTAAACACAAGTATGTGAAGGAAGGCATTTGTCTGCGTGTTGCCCATGCTTTGTGTGGGTCTAATGCAGGCAGGAAAGTTATGATTCAAAAATGGTGCCTATGATTTTCCAGATCCTCTGGTTCCCCCCCGCCCCACATGTGTGTTGGGGTAGGGGTGACAAACACTAAGAAAGGCTATTCTCAGTGATGCCCAGAGACAGGACAAGAGGCAAAGTGCACAAATTCAAATACAGTATATTCAACTTAAACATAAGATTTACTACTGTGAGAGCGGTCGAAGTCTGGACTAGTCTGCCCAGAGACCAGTGGAGACATTTAAAACCCAGCTGCACATTGGCACAGTCAACATGTTGTAGCTGGCCCTGATTTGATCGAGGGGTTTGGACTATGTTGACCTGCCATCACCCCTCCCAACCTCAAATATCCTTTGTGCCATTTTCATTTTATTGCAAACAAAATTTTGATTGCATTTCTTCTCTGATTCCCATGTTTCTACACTGTCTTTTCAGACACACTTGAGGGAAATTTCTGCGCATACTGAAAAGCTGCACCCTTGAGGGGTTTAGAACTTCTTCTTTCATATAGAGTAGTTAAAGGTTGCCATTCATTGAGAAATATAGCAACAAAATACATAACAGGATTTAAATATAATATTTGGAAGCTCAGGAGTCATAGCTAGCCACTCATCTGTCCATTTTATATGTTATGCTACAAGCATGGCTAAGCTTACATGTTAACATTTTGTAAAGATCGTATTTTTTCTCTAGAAAGGGTTTGCTGCACTGTTCTCAATCTGTTAGCTGGCAACAGAATTCTAAGAAGCGTGCTCTGTTTGCTCAGCTAAAAAATACATTCACATTGACAGGGTCTACACTCCTTTCTAGAGAGCCTGTACTTCAGCCACCCTTTAGGAAAATCCAACTCTGCTGTTTAATCTATTACCATAAAAGAGTGGGACCTCATTAATTTTTGGCATGGGGAAAGAGAAGCTTGTTATTATTAGGATAATAAGCTGTGCCTAAAGGTACAAAAAGGTGTGCAATTAATACTAAATACGGTGCAAAAAAATTGCTGCCTAAAGAGTAGGATTCACTAGTGTTTATTGTAAAGGGTGTTCCAGATCCGTGTTCAATCTTCAGTTTTAAAATTTGAAATTTTGAATGAGTATCTAACAGTGACAAAAGCTGATAAGTGCTCTTTTGTTGGTATTTTGTATTCAAATGGAACTACTTGCTGCAGAATTATAGAAAAAAGATTAGATACACTTCAGGTCTGATTCTGGATTTAGCTTGATAAGTTAGGGACAGGGATAGACATGAAAAAAAAGATACTGGGATAGAGCATCCATCCACCTTTCTGTAGCAGACCTCTTAAGCTTCATGTCAGTTAATCCTGAAGCAGACAGCTTTCTCTTTTTTGGCATGGGAAAAGCCATTGGTAAGGTTGTGCTGGCTTTACTGTTCCAGTGACTTATCCCATGCAACAGCACAGGGTGTGTAGGGGCAGTTTGGAAGACAGTTCTGTAAAAAAGGCCTGAGCATTGTGTTGGACAAGCTGATCACAAGTGCATCTGTGTCATGAAAGCCAGCCACATTCTGGGTTGTAATAGGTAGCATGTAGAGAGCAGGTTGAAGTTAAATCTTTTTGTTTTCATATTTTGTTGTCACTTATGAGTTGGTAGCTGCATGAGTCTATGCAACTTTGAGCTCCCAGCACAAGAAAGATGTTCATAGGGAGTCCAGCATGGGGTCACCAAAGTGAGTGCTACAGAAGTGATATTCAGTCTGCCCAAGAGAAGGTTTGGGGCTGATCTCAGCACTTCTGTTATCTGATGAGATGTTACAGTTATGACACCTGTTAGGATTGTGCAGTAATGAGTGAAAAGCAATGGGCGCTAGAAAAATCTGATTAGTTATTAGAATGAAATAATTTTTCATGTGTGGTAATGATTAAGCACTGGAAATAGTGCCCAGCAAGGGCATATCCATCACTGGAAGTGCTCAAAGCTTAACTGAATATTGCTCATCCCTAATGACATGATCTAGCTTTGAAGTTAGATTCAACAACAAATTTAAAGGAGGATTTGGGTCCAAATGACTTTCCAGTCTAAGTTTTCCTGTGATTCCATCAACCATCTAGGCATCTAATAGCAGGGATAATTCTTATGGAATTAACCAGGAAATATTTCCTTTTCACAGAGTATCACACATCCTGAATACATTTCATTCTCCTGTCAGTAGTTTCTGGGGTAGCTTCTGCATCTGCAGAGATGGACTGCATGTTCTCACAACAATAAATAAGAAGCAAAATATTTTTGGTTGTTATTCAGTGGGGTTTTTTTGTTTTATTTAATGCATAGAATTTTCAGACTTAATATTTGTCATAGGCAGGTAAATTTTTTAATTGTATAGTTTTCAATTAAATTGCATAATTAAAAAAAATTGTAGAATATTATATGCCAAATGCTTTTCAGTTTGTAGTGACTTAGAAATGAATTCAGCTTCTTTCTTGCTACATGAAGCCCATCAAGCACAGGTCATGCTCTTGTTTTTGGCATTTCCTTACATGTCTTCTTTGAAAATATGAAGGATATCTGGCATGTGCAGGAAACATTTATTGGTTGATTCCTTTATTGATTCATATTTAGCTTAGATCAGTGATTCTTCAGTTCTTTTTAGGGACACTACTTTATCCTGCTTTTCTGGACTGTTCTGTTGCTTCTCCTTGCAGATCAATTGCAGATGTGAATGAGGAATCAATTGCTGTTATAATTTATACAGGAATAAATGTTAATTCCTTTAGTATCCCAACTCTAACGAGAGAGACAAACCCTCGCAGTAATCTAGCATATGAAAGCAGGTTTGAGCTTTATTGACTAAATTAATTTAGAATGCCTTTAAAAAAAAATAAATGGATATTACTCTTTCCTCTGCTCCTGCCCTTCTTTTAGGCTGAAATATGTATATATAGTCCCAGCTGCCTTGATGGATTTTCCTTATTTTACCTTTTTTATTTCTCCCCTCTGGGAAAGCTGACAGCAGTGGCTGGCTGTGTCTGTGGATTCATACAAAGTTTGCAGAATTGGTTTAATGGAGGGAAGCAACCTGTGTTTATTGGGAAACATCTAATGTATACCCTCAGTAATGGAGATAAATGCACATAGTACTCTTCACAGTTCGTGGAAAAATTAATAATCTGAAATGTGGCATCAGACATTTGCTGTTTTGGTGCATGTCCCCATTTTCCTTTTTCTGCCTTGTCCTTGCCTTTGCACAGAATTTCTGCAAGTTTGAAATATTTCCTATAGCACGAGAAGAGTTTGAAGTCTGCATTCACAGGCATTTTTTGTAAAAATTGAGCAGTGGGCTTACAAGCCTTTACCTCTTCTGCCTCAGCCTCAACAGGGGCACATGTACCAGCAGTAGGTGTTTGAATGAGNGAGACATTAATAGTAACTGGAGTCTGAAATGGCTTGTAAAAGTGGGAATGTTCCTGGGAAAGAGGGAGCATTTTCCTTTCTAAATGTACCACAGACAGAGGATGTGGCTGAACTGTCAACTCATTTTTAGTAGCTGAAAATGCCTAACTCATCAAGCTGTTGCAGTGTTTATCTGTGCTGTTAGCTCTTCAGTGCTTAGCTTCTGATCCTCGATTATCTTGCATTTTCTTTCATCATCCAACTCTAGCCTCTTCTAACTCCTGCACTGTCTGCTCTCTCTTTGCCCTGCATTCTCCCTTGTGTCCTCTGTGGCATGGGCTCTGTCAAACCAGGAGACAGATATGGCTTGGAAAGCTGTTGGGTAAACAAGACCTTTGTTTTATAAATTATTGCTTTAACTTGCACACCTTTGTTTCTTACACTTATTCCTTTTTTTGCCACAGAAAAGTCTGCAAGATCTTAAAACAAATTCTGTTTTTCTGTTTTATGTCTGTCTGCCCAAGAGAAATGTGTCTCTGGCTGTCAAGTGCTCTCCTAAAGCCAGTGGTGAATCAGAAGTAGCACATCAAAGAGGTCTGGGAGAAGCTGTTCTCCGCAGCCGCCATGCAGGGCTCATCACCAATCAGAGTGTATTTTCTGGGTGCATATATTACCAACAGCCAGGCCCTCAAAGAGTCAGGTTAGTCTCCTGCAGGATGGTCCCAAAAAAATGGCTTCTCAGGAGGTATTCTGATAATTTTGAGAGTCTTTGAGAAGCTGCATGGAGAGTGAGGCACACCTGCAGGAGATGCAGGAGAGGTGCATTGCTGTGCTGTCTCCTGCTGAAGGCTGAGTTGGAGAGATTGTAGGCTTGGCAGGGGCAGCAGAATAGGAAGATATTATCTTCTCCAACCATGCAGTTTGAGACAAAAAATGAGGCAACATGTAATGGAATTTGTTATAACTTTAACATCATCAGCATGAATAGATATTAAAAAAAGTGCATGAATTAAAATGAAGGTGCTAAAGACATTGACTGTAGACTGTGAAGTTTCTGTAGAACATTGTAAAATGACTATTGCAAGTAAGCAATGAAATCTAGCAGTACAGTTTAAAAAACTGCATCCTAATCTACACTATTTAAACATGTGCATAGGCAGATGTAGCTGGAAATTCTGTTTACTCTCTGAACATAAACTCTTTGTTTCAGTACTCCACCATCTGTCTTCCACTTTGATGTTCCTGTCCATTTCAGTTAAAATTGTCAGGAAGCAGCAAGAGTTGGTGGGTCCCAAGGGACGGAGAGCCGAGAGTGACCCTCACCCCTCTGTCACGTTCCCAAGGGTCCTGACAAAAATAAGCAACCCTACTTAATACTGACATTTTCTAGAGCTAATTTCTGGCAGTGTTTTAGGCAGTTGCTATATCCTGGTGTGGTGGCTGGTGGGGCAGTTCCAAGGGCAGGCCGGTCCCGACAGCTGCATGCAGCCCTTCCTCATTGGGACTTTGTCAGCCACTGACCCCAACAGGCACTTTAAAAAAAAGTTTTGAATATATATTATTTCCATATTTTCTCCCAAAGGTTTCTCATACTAGTTTTCCCCCTCCTGGAATTCTGATTTGTTACATGAACAGAAAGTGACTTTGGTATTAATGATGCCATTATATACTACATTGAGTCCATTAATAAATTAATAATGCTGTGTCTTGTTTGTTTATAAATGAGGCTTACTGAGGGCTGTTTCAAATGAAAAATACCACCAATTGCTTGTAATTTAATCTAGTGAGGCAAAGTCAATTAGCCCTAGCTGAGATATTTCTAACTTTCAACTCTATTTCAAGTTTAATGCAAATATAGTGACCTGAAAAAAGAGGGAAAAATATTGCCAAAATTCTTTTGTTTTAAAAGCCCCTTTTAATCGTTATTTCTGTTTTGAAATGTGGTTCTCTTTATGCTTCTTTAAGAAGGTTCTTCTTCTTGTATGTCTGAAAATAATATTTTATTTTTCATATGCAATCCTAAATTTGAAATTTATTTAGATTGTATTTAGATTTTGGTCTAGCACCAAAATCTGGGATTTTCCTATACTGCAAGATAAAATGTCATTAGGCAGCACAATTTGTCAACAATAGCCTATAAACTGCAAAGTTGTTCAAGCCTTTATTTTCTTCTTTCTTTGTCAGCTTTTTGCATTGTTGATTGATTTGCTGTAGTGCTGCTGTCAGTAGTTTACCAATAGCCTGGTAGAATCTCATGACTGGCATTTTGCCTTTTTAAAAACCATCTCATTGCTGCAGTAAAGTATCTGAACCTCTAAATCAGCTATCAAAGCTGCTAGCCTTCTTTTATTATTATTAATGTGCTCTTGGGAAAGGAATATTGAACAATAACTAAGAGCAAGTAAAGTACTGGAATGAGCCTGAAAAGGTCAGTCCCTGGCCAAGAGGCCTTTCATATGTTATCTCTATTTATTTCTATGTTCTAATATAGTAACATGCCTGAATTTATATTTTTAAATGGAGTTTAAATTGCTGCTCTTTAAAATATCCGTGGTTATTTGCAAACCACACCTCGGCAGCATGAGTGATATTCAGTTTCATTCCTAACTACTTTATTTTAATGTTTTTACATGCTTTTTGTAAAAGTGGTGACAAATATTGTGAATACTTTTTCACATAATGATAGAAAAATACTAAATATTGAGAAAAATGTGGTACTTTAATTCTAGAAATTGTTTTTAAAATGTAGATTCAATGAAATTTTGTTTCATGCCTAAGGGACCTTAGGTGAAGAAAGTGATGTCAGAATTCAAGGGGAACGTAGGAAATGTTTGTGCATCACAGCAAGCAACTGCAATATGTGCAGGAGATTCTTCTGGAGGAAAATGCCTTTAAGCACTGCATGATGCTCTGGAATATCAAATGTTTTGGGAGTAATTTTTGATCTCTTGCAGGTAGGTGAGTTGTTATGACTAAAGACCAAGAAAACTAATATAATTCTGTAGGACTATTAAGTGATCATATAAGAACTCTCTCTTTTTAGTCCTAAGTAGTAATAAAATAGTGAACTAGCTTTCATATTTTTCATATTTTGGTAATTTATTGCTCTATTTATCTGATGGGCATTCTTTAATATGTTGTTCTACTGACTACTTGTTTTATAGAAGATCAGAAAACATAAGTTGCTTTAAAAATCTCAATATTAAAGGTAGATTTTCCTTCTAGTAAGAATCCTTAAATGTGTGTTATGTGTGCCTGAGATACCAGTATATTTGTGAGATACTTTAGAGGCTGGGCATTCCTCATTCATTCAACCCTGAAGGTCACTGCTGATTTCTGTGTATATGTGAAATAATGAAGTACAGAAGACGTGCCTGGTTTAAGCTGTTAAAGGCTAATTATCCCATAAAGTAATCTACAACTAAGTGGATTTTGTGAAATTATGGGAGGGAAGAAAGGTTGCATACAGGAAGTTCTATGAGCTGAGAAGTTGACAGTGAAAAACAGTTCTTCAACTGAATATTTCTTGTTGAAATTCTTAGATTTTTGTCAATGTTTAAAAATTAAAGATCATCCCAGAGGATGTATTTAGCAAGACAGTGAACAGTTATTTTTTGAATCAAGAAATATTTTAAACCTCTCCAACAATATTAGTTACAGAAATTTAGATTCCCTTTTCTGCCCCTGTGTGCCTAAGTCGTATGCATGTACTTACATTATCCAGGTGACAGCTGGTAGCACGTCTTGTTAGAAAATGGCAGGAAATATTGTTTATTAGCACTTAGAACTGAATACATTCTTTCTGCTCTATTGTGACAACTGGAAAATATCATACATTTACTGTACTGAAGATGAAGCCATTCTTCATTAAGCATTTAATAGTAAATTTAAATACAGGCATATTAAGTATTATTTAGAGGTATTGCATGTTCTACATCTAATTTATAAGTTACAGATTCTAATGAGATTTCAGAGGAACCATTCCTTTTTATTAAACTCTGTACTCTTTAGTATAATTTTGCCAAAAACTGAGTAGTCTTATCTGCCAAAATTTTTAATTCATCACAGGTCTTTTTTTTCTAGCACCTAGCAGCATCACCTTGGGAAATCTTGAACAGTAAGTCTAGATGAGGTGATTTTTCTTTAGCAGGGTAATGAAGGAAGGTGCAGGAAAAAAACCTGCTTGAACAGGTAACATTTTAGGAAGTCTCTTCACAGTGACCTCTCAATTCCTCTCTCCAGAGAGTAGTTTGTAGTAAAATTATTTCTTGCAGAACAGCCCATTTGTTTTGTCTGCATTGCTTTTTTTTTGGTTGGTTGGTTGGGTTTTGTTTTGTTTCCCACGGGTGAGATAAAGAGAAGAAACTCTGGTAGAGAGGATTAACAGCAAGACTGATTTCCATAAGCTGGAATTCACAGATGGCAGAGGAAAGTTGTGGACAGCCCTGTTTTTCTTCTGTAGCGTATGTATGCACAGTATTACTGTATCTCATGCCTCTACTGTACTGTAGGTGTTCATGAGAGACTTGTTTGCCATTTATTCCATTTTCATGTTTGAGCCAGGTCCTCACTGCTTTTCTATCTTGATACCCCTACTTGGGATAAATGCTCTAAACTTTTCTTTAAAGGATATAAACCATTACAGGGCTATATCCTTATAAGAAGAAGAAAATACTTAGGATTAGTTTGGAATAAAGCTTTAGCCAGTCTGTTGGGATTATTTGTAATCCTCTATGTGAGAAGTGTGTTTAAGGATAAAACTTATGTGTATTTGAAGTTTTTATTGTTCAGCACTGCTTACTCTGTACTTCTATGATAACTTTTTCAGGCAGATGTCTTTGCAGAACCTTCCCACGCAAGTTTTCAGCTTTAATGCAGTTACCAGCCATGACTGTTTTAAAAGCTAAAGGCCATATTTAGTCTTCAGTGATCCAACATAAAACATAAAAATGAGTGAAATTCATATAATGTACAATTTAAGGAATATGTAAGGCTATCTGTCATTTGAAAGTTCTCTATTGTCATGAATTTGGGGGAGGTACATTTCTTTGATGTACTTCCTTTGGGAAGGATCCATGGGATCATGGTGGGAAAGTGGTGGAATGGTTTTTACGTTCATGTTAGTTAGTAAATTCAAATGGCTGATAAGAGATGCAGTGGTTTTGCTTTTTAAAATTTACCACTACTCTACCCAGAAACTTTGCAAGTCTTCCGGCCCATTCAGCTGGAAAATGGAAATCCCTATTTTTCAGAAATATGGAAGATACACTTTACAGATCAGGAGAGCATCTGGCAGTTGGTAATGTTTAGAAAAGCTGAGATTAGCAAAATGTTTTGATTTCCACATAGTTGCACATTGCCAGCTAGTTCTAGACTATGCTGGACCTGGGTTTTTTTTCTCTGTGTCTCTGGGATATTTGTAGTTCAGAATCATCTATGAATTTGGATCATGCATGGGAAATGCAATGATACCTTTTTTGTTCCATAAGATTAAATCGGTAGCTTTGAACAACATGTACACAGATGCTTAGTGATTAAAACCCCCTCCAAAGACCCCAAACCCCACCCAACAAAACCAAAAAACATCCAAACTCTTTTGACTTCAGAATGGCCACAATCCCATTTGCTCTCTGGCTGGTGTATTTGCTATTTCTTTTTCTGCAAGGCTGTCTACAAGTGAGGAGTGAGAAACTGCCTGTCTGGCAGCAGCTTCCATTTCCACACTTCCTAAATTCTGGCATAAGCCCCACTAGTATTCAGACAGGGAGGGGGATTTTAGCTGTCTCCTAGTGATGATGTTTATTTGTTTGTTTGTTCATAATTGTTTGATTCTTAATTAAGACACAAGTGGAAGTGGCCCAAGTGCAAGAACTTCAAGCCTTGTAGTAGCTTCTTTGTCATCTTAGGCAGGTTGCATTTAGCTTCTGAGTGGGACTGGGTGAGGTTCTGCTTGTCCTGTTTTCCCCAGTGACGTCCTATTTGAATTGGGTAGAAAGAAGGCTCCCCCACAACAGGAAGAACAAGTCTGTTTATTTTGTAAAAATAAAGATGTTGAATCTCTTTCATATGCAATACATATGCCTTCTGCATACCAACCATAGGACATTTCAGGCTTTCAAAAGTGAATTACAAAGATATCTTTGAAGTTGGAAGATATTTAAAAGCCCTTTATAAAAAAATGCTTCTTTTTTTCCTGTGTGTTGGCATCCTAATTTTTTCTGCATTCCTCATCATGCACTCCTCTTTTCTTCACCAGCAGAGGGTTTTATGGTGCATCTAGTTAAATGTCAGGAGCAGATGCACCACTGGAAGTGTGTCAGAGAAATCTGTTACTAAAGGTCTGTTGAAAAATACCTGCGCCAGCTGCAGGGGAGGAAGCACTGTCTTTCTTACTGTTTTTCTTGACCCATGAAAATCTTGTTTGGAGCTTTGATGAGTTTAGAGAAATTCTGCCAAAATCTAGAAGTGGCACGTAAAGCCACAAAAATAATGGCTCCCCATTTACTGAAATAAGCTCCAGAATTGAGAAGAATATGAAGACAGCTGCTTGTGGGCTGGCCAGAGGTGGCATGGGGTCAGCCCAGAGCCCAGGTCATGGGAACAATTCAAGATTACAGGTATGGGCCAAGAGAGAATCACTTTTCATGTGTCTTATTGTGGCCAGCTGAAATGTCAGATCCCCTTCTGAACAGAGCCCTTGCCTTCCATCTCCAGCCTGGCATAAGCATTTACATCTAGCACTGACACATGCATCTCTTGTTGCTTGGCAGCTTGACCATGTATTTAAAAACTGGGTTTTAAACATCTGCATTTGAAAGACAACATATAAAATCAAATTAATATGAAAATTTTAAGTGATGTTTGGGACAAGACCACATGAATACTTCCCTAGGTATTAATTCTGGAAGGCATGAAGAGTGCACGCCCACAGCAGGTTATGAGGGCAGAAAACTCATGTTGGACCTTAGAAATTTGACAACCACTGAATTTTCCAGGCTCTTAGAAAATGGAACAAAAGCTGTTTGTAATAAAAGCAAGAGCTCATAAATTTTTCCTGATTGACTTTTCTGTTTAATTTACCATGCATTGAAATAAAGGCTGGTCTGAAGTTCAATAGTACCACCATTTTCCTCATGGTTGCTGTATTTTGAGCAAATCTCAGGGCAATATAGGTAAAAGAAATATTTTCTTTTTAAAGCTTGTAGGAATATCTCCTTTTCCTTTTCTCTCCACCAGTTCCATCTCAGTGAACTTGATAGATTTTCCCAAGGAACCAAATTCACTGAGACCTGAAGTTTACTCTGGAAGAACTTCAGAACTTCCCCTTTTTTATTTCTCTAATGAAAAGATACTTGCTGCCTTTTTTTTTACCTCTTTTTCCAGAGGTACTATGGATAAAAGGGAGTCTTTTGCTAAAATAGGAGGTTGTCCTGATGTTTTAACCAGGTATTTTTTTCCCCTCCCTTCTATTTACTGTGACATTGGCTGGCCACACCTACCCATGCCATGAAATGCCAGTTTTATGCTTTCGCTATGATTTGTTCATAGCCTTTGGAGTATTTTAGACTCCCTCAGACTCCAAATAAAGCATATGCTATTATCTTGCATTCATTGTAGCATTACCAGATAAACCTGGTATTCTTTTGTCCTCTGTGTATTTATATTTTATTATATTTCAAGTTGGATTATCCTTATTACATACAACCATGCACTGAGAATTCCTACTGTATTTGTAGATATGGTTGTACTAGCTCAATTTTTTGTAGCATAAATAATAGAAATACTGGCTTGCTTGCCCTCTCAGTTCCTGTACTTTTGACATTTAGTACTAATACACCACTAATTTTTTCTTCATTTCTTCCTATTGATTAAATGAATTTGTCTTTATACTGGTGTTGCTGTGGGGCAGGAAGACCTGACTGCTCCAGCAGTGAAGGCTGGCTGGGATCCCCACGTTGTAACAAGGCTTGTGACCATCACAGCAAGGAGCGAGGGCTCTGAGTGATGACTCAGGGCTGTGATTAGGCAGTGGTCAGGGTCAGAGTCTGAACAGTGATTTTCCAACAAGTCCATGGTGAGTTGGGACATGTCTGAATCTGAGCCAGAGGGTCTGGGCCAGGGTGAAGACCAGGGTGGGGGAGAGCAGGCACAGATACAACTGTGGTACAGCAGCGACGGGAGCCAGCAGTACAGCCTCTGCCAAAAATCAGCTGGGCAAGAACCTCCCTTTTTGTTTTCTTCATGATGATCCTTCTCAGCAGCATTGATGAGTTTGGACTCAGCTGCTAAGCTGCACTTGGCTTAAAGCCATCAGAAAGATAAATTCAGAGCCCTCACAGTGGCATGGGTTTAATTTCTTCTCGTTAGTGTGACTTCTTCATCAGAGCCTCGTGGAAGGGCTGAGATTGGAAGGGATCTCTGGAGATCATCAGGTCCAACATCTTTGCTCAAGCAGAGCCACCTAAAGCCCATGACTTTTTCCAGGTGGTTTTTGGGTGTCTCTGAGGATGGAGATACAATGAAATTAAAAGCTGTATTGGAACCTGAATCATCGGTATGCAGAAGCTAATTATCTTGCTTCCAGCAAGCAGATGCTTTAAGGTGGTGCATCCATGTAGTTTTCTGTATTCAGTATATTCAGACAATATTCCCCAGCCCCTAACCACAGCTGGAAATGCCAGGCAAGAGGTGTAGTAGACAACAATGTATTTTCTTTTTTCAGCCCAATTTTTTTTATAGTTTCTTCTCTCTCTTACTGTTGGGGTTCAAACATGTAATGTCTAAGACTTTTTCACCTCCCACTCTGTGTTAGAGACCATTAGTGTGAGGTTTTCTATGCAATGATGAGTTATCTGTGCATCTCTTTTCTTCTTAGCTGAGCTTAGAAGCCCCTGTGATCAAGAAAAATATCAAATGTCAACATTATAGTATGACACTAATCTTGAGTGTTGAATTAACAGCTTCTTAATTCCTAGTAAACTATGTTACCTCGTGGTCAGAAGCATATTTGTGGTTTTTCAGTTGTTTTCTTTAGAAACTGAAAATAAATATTTGATTTTTTTTTGTTAAAACAGATTCCGTTTGAGCTGTATCATGGGTTTTTTTTCTTGTCTGACTGTGTGCAGTCTGTTCCTCATGCCATTTTATTTCTGCTTCCTGTCTCTCTTACATTTCACGTCAGCTTTTAAACCTGTGTGCTTTCTTTGAATACAGTGGTTGATGACCTGTTAGATTTACCTTCAAAATTGGGTACAATGGAAGACTTAACAAAATGATTATCCAGAAACAGACCAAAATTAAACACTAAGAGTCACTGAACCTGGTTCTCAGCACTGAAACTTAAGCATGTTTCTTTTTTTGTCTCCTTTTCCAGCCTCCATCCAATATTACATAAAGAATTTTTTGACTTTAAAATACTATCAGGAATTAGAAAGACAATGGATATGCATATGTTTTTTTGCGAGTAAGATCTTAAATATACTTGGAGGTTTTTTATCTTTATACTTTTAATCAGGAAATCTATAAATAATTGCAAAAAGTCACAAAAAATATCTTAATGAAATAAACGAGAAACAAAATACATGATAGATGATAGAAGATCATGCTGGTTTACAATTGTTAAAAGCAGTTTTCCTGAATTTTTGAGGAGAATCCTCAGTAGTCAGGCATTGTGGGATTGTAGAAGGGGAGGGATATTGTGCTGGGAGTTGAGATTCCATGGAGTTTAAGTGCCATTTCTCGTCCTGTACTGTGGTATTTTATAGCTGTAATCCTAGGCATAACACGTGTACAATTTTACTTCACAAATATACTAGAAAAGTCTAGGTCTTCCACAGCTTTGAAAAAATTATTTTAGTCTTTACTATTTTGACAGGCTCAGATTTCCATAAAAATGATGGTTCTATCTCTTATAACACTAACCTAGGGTGGTTGAGAATTTGTTTTAGGCTTTTTTTTGTTTTTTTTTGTTTTACTAACATTTCATGTTTAGAGGAAGCCTAGAATACTACTAGAATTTAATGGTTGAAAGGATTAGGGCACCTTATGGTGTTTTGTTTTCACTAGCATCTATTTAACTGCTGCATAAATTTGAGAATGTGACTTGTTAAAAGCTCAGCTCCTTCCGGTAATGTATGACTTGCAGTATGAAAACCTTAAAATTGAGATTGATATTGACATTTCAAATGCTTATTTTTTTTTTAAAAAGGAAGAACTAAAACTAAGAGTTCTTCCTAAATAAATAAAGAAAATGCTTTAGGCAAAAGTCCTATTTAAGAAAGCAGCCAAAAATTGACAGTTCTCATTTAGGAAACATTTTCTAAATGAAGAATTGATGTTCATTTAGACAAAGCTATGATTCCTTTGGAGACAAGGCTGTTTTGACAAACCATTTTAATGTTATGACAGCGAACTTTTAAAAATGAAATGCTTCTCAGATGGCATCCTTACAGATATCTGGCAGTGATTTATGAAGCTATTGTGGTGTTGTTAGTTAACCAAAAATTAATACTTGTTTAGCAGTAAAAGAAAGAATTTGCATTGATTATCATTAATGCTGGTATAATTTTAAAATGGAAGAATGTTTGAATTGTCTTATTTCACACTGTTAAATCCAATCTCAATATCTTGATTGTTTGTTTGTTTAATTATACTTAGATTAAATTCAAAACAGCCAGCTGATCTTAGCAGCTGGTAAATATTTACTGCTCATTTGCCAAATTCCTCAGAGCACAAATTTTTGCTTTTTTTGTGTCCTAATACTTAATGGATAAGAAGTCATTTCTCAAAAATTGCACTGTAGGAAGTAGCAGGGGTGACAGGGAGCCTAGAGATTCCAGATACTGCTCCTGCACATGAAAAATATATGTGGAAGTTCTGGGAACATTACAGGGCTGAATATTCTATATGTTGAACATAAAACATAAAAGTCGCCCTTGAAAATGCACCAAGACTTGAGTGAACAGGTGGTAATTATTAGTGTTTTTACTGGGATGTACCCGTGCCCTGCTTGTTACCGCTCTGTTTAGCACAGCTTCATCCAACAGGCTTCGTATTAAGGAAGCAATAGGAATATTGGAAGAGATGTGGTGAAGCTGGATTTGTGTGCTGAACCAGTAGGAATCATACAGCAGTGAAAAATACCTGACATTTGCTTTAGAAAGTGCAGAGGAAAGACATTTACTTTTCGAATCACCCTTCAGCCATTGGGTGCATGGATGTATCTGTCCTAGGAAAACGTGATGGAGTGTTGTTAACCAGTAAAAGGTGGTGTTATCTGTTCAGGAAGTAGCAAGGACTGTGTTTTGGGCTAATGCATAGCCCATGAAGAAAAAATATATTTGAGAGGTATGTGGCCTAGAAAGAACAATTTAGAAGGTAAAGCAGTTGGTCATTACAGTCCAGCAAACTATACAATTCTAAGCATATGCCTTAAGCATAAGCGTAAGGGATGTACG
>VWYI01034802.1:0-19303 GCA_013399455.1 Anthoscopus minutus | reverse complement strand
TTTTTTTTTTTTTTTTTTGGTTGGTACAGAATAAAATTAATGTATGTTTAGGGGGCAGAAACATTCTGTCAAGAAGTAAAATAGACTGCTTGGCTCCTGAGCAGAAGGAATGTTTCATGAACTTCATGAAATTTATATCACATTTTTTGTGGTTTTGTTTTGTTTTTTCCCCATCCAATTACTTTTTGAGTGGGGAGCAGGTTTGGAACTTGATTAGGTGTTTTTCAGAGAAAAAAAAATCCACTTATTTATAGTCAAGTTACCAATTATGTGAAGTGAACAAACTGAAAAGTCTAGATAAGCTTGTAAAAGTTTTAACAGTGTACCTCCTCTTACCTGCAGTAATATTAGATGCTGCTTTTAACACTACTAGTTGGCAATATCTAAAAAGACCTAGCTTTTTAACAAAGGGAATTTACAGTTTATGGTGTGTCTTGGAATTCCAGAGTCTGTATTTAAGTAGGATAGATATTTTGGGGTCTAATTAATATCATCTGGAGTTGTGCATTAAAAAGAGAAGGGTAAACAAAATGTTCCCAGACATTAAAATCTGCTAAATAATGAACATAGAGGACAACTGATCTCTTTCCTGTGGTATTTTCCTCAATAAGAGAAGCACAGGATATTTTGAATTATTCATGAACTCCTATATGTTATTGACTGAGTCCAATCACCTGTCTTGCAATCTTTTCTGGTTTCTTTAAAAACATGCATCTCCTTTCATAACCAGATTATTTACTTTTGCTACAGCTTGCTTAATTCTGGATGAATCTGGCTATTTGCAAACTCAGAGGAATGGTCATAGGGAAATAAATGGTTACTGCCTTGGCTTAATATTTCATAAAAAAGTGAATTGCATTGTGCCTCTGAGAGCATGAGATTTCAGATCCTGCCTCTAAAAACATGTCTACCAAGAAACTTTCTCTGAAGCATTCATTCAGAGGGGTTTTTTTCCCTTTTCCCTTTTGCTGTTTCTTTCATAATGATATGTTAATGCTGATCCTGCTCTCCTGACTGGCACTTCAGTGCCTCGAGGCATTTGGGCACTGGTTGTAGCACTGATAAATTGCCACACGTACGGAAATTGCCCATTTGCCACCAACACTATATCAGAGAGGCAGCAGGAGGTCCTCACTTCCCTTCATACATGCTCTTAAGTTAATGCTTTTATTAGCAGGGCGCTGTGAAGAAGAATATCAGGTTTTATTCTCAGGCTATTTTGCTGTGAGCTTTGCTGTCAACTTTTGCAGTGCTTTTTGGCACAGTTGCAACATTCAGTGATAACCACTTAATTAGCCTCTGTTTAAAAACTAGTTTCGGACTCAGGATACTGTATTTCATGGCCTATTTGAACTCCTGTTGCTTGTAAACATAATATTTTCAAAAATACATGTGCAACAGGTCGTCAAAACTGTGTGTGTTGATTTTCCTGAAGTAAAGTAACTTGTACAAAATTTTTATATGTATTTAATACTTAATACTTAAGTTCATGCTGTGCATTGACTTTTTAACGTAGTAACTAGACAATACCCATGAGTTCATTTTTCTAACTGATTCTTTTGTATGTCTTTCTGAGAAAAAAGTTCTTTGAAATGATCAATTACCGATGTTATAATTTGAAAAGTATATACAAAACCCACCCCAAAACTCCAGCAGCATAGATGAGTATTTTGAGTTTCCCCAGGTTTTTATGTAACTTGTGTGATTATACTCCCTCAGACAAGGAGTAGTGAATCAGGGGTCCTCCTAAAGCACTTTATCACATAAAAACTGTACTTAATCTGTGGCTAATGTTTCATGGTATAATTAATTACTCCCACAAAAATTATCTGTTTATTATAGAGAAAATATGTGTGATTGTGTTGTGCTAATTATTTTCTAGGTAGCAGAAGAATATGCTGCTAGGGGGAGGAAGTTAAGTTATTATATACTGGCTTTACTCTCATCTTCTGATGTAGTTTTCAGTTTGAGTTTAGATTTTAAACAGATAAAACAACAGTTATGTACTTACAATGTAGACCATTGGGAGATAAATAACAGAACTTATCCATACCTATCTAATGGAGGAAAAAGGGACTTCCACTTGCAGAATACTGTTAGGATGGCTAGTCAGGAAATCATGAGATCCAGAGGGAAAAGACATAGTTAAAAATATTGAAGAAATTCTTGTGGCAGATTAAAAGCACAATAAAACAGGAGATTGGTAAAGATCCAGCCTGAAAAGAAGGCACAGTAATGCAGTGTTAAAGGAAATGATGGCACAAAATTAAAAAACAGGAATTGGTAACATCTCATGTTACTCCAGGGCAATGTGAAAGCCTAGACTAATAAATGTATTTCCTATATTTTAAAATCTTCCACATAAAGACAGATTAAAACTAATTTGGAATCAAATAATAATAACTTATAGTATCATCCCTTTTAAGTCCTTTACACATAGATACATCATCTCAAAAGTTTTCTCGGGATGTTTGAGAGAGTACTTCTGGAAAAGTTGACTATATTGTTAGAAATATGATAAATCATAGTTAATATGCAACCTGGAGATCTCTGTAGATTACTGGCACATAAAGAAAATGGTATGTAGGACAGCAGATTTGGTTTAATATTGTAGAGGATGAGAGCATAGAGACTGTGAAAATCCTTACTTAATGCTTAAAATGTTAGATGATTTGTCATCTGAGAGAACTGATATGCAACAAGTAAAGTGTGTAAAGAGAGAAATATCTTTTATCCTCTTGGAGTTGCTGGAAGAGCAATAAATAGGGATTCAGTGTGCATAGTACCTTTCACAGACCTCTAGTGCTCTGCAGAATGGCAGATGCAGAAAACAGAGAACAGCAATTGTGGTTGGATGTTGGAATACTTTATGTGTCAAGGCTGCGTTCCATTAAATGTTTGGGAAGACACACTGCCTAATTATGATCTAATACAACAAAAAATAATAGAGCAGATAAATACTAGGTTTCCTCTATAAGATGGTGGAGCTAGCTTTGTGTGGCTCACATTGATGTTTGCAACCCTTCCTTTCTCGTCATGTTTGAGTGTTACTACTCTGTGTCTTTGGAGAACAGCAGGCACTCCTGTGGAACTGGTGGCTTCAGAGAAGTGCAGAAGGCATTCACACAAACAATAACTTTGGCATGTCTGTAGAATAAACCAAAGATCATCTCACATGACTTATTAACAGTGAGAAGATTACCCCTGGAAGTGTGTGATATGTTTCTGTTAACATGGGTTGTGGCGAGTTTCTCACACAGTTCCAAGAATGGAAACCTTTCTTGATTCTGTTGAAATGATGCTGTTGCTTTTTGCAAAAAATGGTGTGATTCCAGCACACCAGCCACACACAAGCACCATATTCTTGTACTGGGCTTGTGAGTTTTGGTAAAACCAAGATCCTTGAACAGCTGAATCATGCAGTAGCTGTTTTGGTTTGCCTTTTCAGTCTTTGTAATGCCACTACTGCCAGTGAACTCTGATCTGCCTGCATTAAATGCTGTAGAACATCTCTGTTGCCCTCCATTTTCACCTTTCCATCAGCTGCAATAGCAAAAACAGGAGACATTTATGCACCAGAGTCATAACGTCACTTCAGCAGAAACAAACAGAAGGAATTAATGTAGGGAAAAATGTGTCCATTCTAAATGTATCTGTGAGCGAAAAATATCTCCATTCAAACAGGGCAAGCAAATTCTCTCTGAAAGCATCCTAAGACAAATCATTGGCTCAAAAGAGTGAGTAGCACATTGAGAGAGATCCTTAGGAATCCTAGCAACAAGCCTGTTACCTAAGATATCTGCTTAATGCAATTATACAGGTGTGGGTTGAGTGCTTCTCTGCAGTATATCTGTTCAGAGGTGAGCTTGCTAATTCTGGATGTTTATTCTCAGTTAAATACATATCCTCCTTGGGTATAACATCTGTGCATAATTTCCTTATCTGTAAATAAAGGATGTTAAAATACCTTTCAAGGTTTGTGGCAAGTTTTTCCTCTCAGTTGCTTTCTTCTCAGTTGCTCAGAGTTTTGACAACAGTCTTGCTTGAAATTTTAGTTCTTGATTAAGATTATTCTTATTTGCTTAATAGAGTCAATGTTATTGTTCAGAGAAAAACTTCACATGCCTTTGTACTTCAACATTGCTGAATATTAATAAATCAAAACTTTTTTTTTAAAAAACCTGTATTTCTGTTATTTTTCTATAGAAAACAAACTACTTTGGATCTTTTAATATGATGATGAACACGATAAAGTTGTAAACCATAATATTGCAAATATCAGAGGCACAGAAAAATTTGAAATAATTTGAGTGTCTTCTGTCATATGAATGATGACAAACAAAATCAACCTCTTCCCCCTTCTCTCCGCCACCAAAACAGACTAATGTTGGACTCCCCAAACTCCTTATAACTAGGAAGTCAAAGAGAAGCTCATTTTGTGACTTAGCTATGTGTTATTTAGGCTACAGAAGCAAGATCACTGCTCCATTTTAACAACAAACCAAAATAAGCCCCAGTGTTAGAAATCCAAGTGGACAAAGCCCTATGTGAATGCAACACTAGGGCTAAACTGTAATCACCTAAAAATAAGCCACATCCTATAGTGTAGAAATGATTTTCAATCAGCTTTCCAACATACTCCATTTTCAAACAGAGCAATGAGAGATTTAGCTTTAGTAGGCCTTGCAGGGAAACAAAAAAAAAAGACTGAAGGGAGTGATAAATACCTCTGGAAATGACTTTGAACATTAATTGGAAGAAGAATATGAATGTTTCCCCCCGCCCCAAAGTAAATCTTTTGTTTTGCAGGACACTTGAGGTAAATAAAAGCATCATATAGAAATGCTATGAAATAGTCTGAATATTCCAGAAACCAGAAAATATAAAATTAAGATATAGTAGAGTATGATTTGTAGTTGAAATTTTAAGTAAATTTATTATGTTTATTTTAATAGTTATTAAGAAGCAGCAACAGAATAGGTTCATACTGAGAGGATGAATATATTGAATTAATTTATGAATCTTAGGAGATTAGTGGATATCATTATACAATTAGTTGCAATTTTTCATTTCCTAGTGGTCTTTAACAACAAAGATTTTTTTTCAAACTAATCTTTATAATTTTGTGATAATAGCAGAAAACTACTATTCAATTTTTGGTTTCCCTCTTTTTGTTTTCTACTCTCTATTTTCACTTTTCTAATAAAAAGAGAGAAAAGAGTGATCTGCAAAGAAAGAATTGGGATATTTTGCTTATTAACAATGGCAAAAAAGCTATTTTTTGTTAACAGTTGTAATGCAAATAAGGTTTTATTTAGTCAGTTCTCTTTTTTGCCATTGACCAGAAAGATGAAATGAACTTTTCCTTTATGTTTCTGAAATCAATGTGTATTCAAACCTGAAATGGTATTTAAGGAAGTGTGTTCTTTTATAGTGCTTCTTTCTACATATGTTTCAGTCTAACATTCAAGAAGGAAAAATATTTTGTCTTTAAAAGATACTAGATTTTGTTTTTCATCTGGTAATGTTAGTATAAAGTGAATGCTCAATCTTTTATTGAGGTTTTGTATGCAAGTCTCGTTGTGAGGACAGTTTTGTCTGTGCAATATGTCTGCTGGATTTTACTCTCTGTGCATGGGCAGCGCAGTGGTGAGGGTCAGGCTTGGTTCCAGGTTAAGGGGTTAGTGTTGGGTGACTGTGGTTTGGATGGTGGATTTAATTTTCTTCCCTCTAAGCTCCAGGTTGGCTCTTGTACTTCTTGTCAAATGCTGCAAAGCACTGACAGTTTTGTCAACAGCTTTTATGTTCTGGAGGCTTTTTCTCTTTGTTATTGATACTTCTCAAGACAGACGAGCTATTTTGGAGTAGTATCAAAATGTTTGTACTGTTCTTCAGATGTTCATTTGCCAAAAATACACTGTCTGTCAAAAGCCTCTTTGGGATCCTGGGTTCTTCCATTTTCATTGCTTGCCCAGCCTGATGCAGACTGGAAGTACGTGAGGTTTTGGCACTAGATGTGCTGCTATGCGAGAGAACACACATTTTTGTCATACCCTGTTTGTCGCCTGTGCCCACTGCAGACAGCACTCCTGACATTATCCAAGTTCTCAGGGAAGGGTTACAGCCCAGAGCTGTAAGGGAAGCTATAAAAGAAGCAAATGACACCTGCATGAGTCTGTCAAGTAGCTGATCCCTCAGTGACTCCGTGTGTGATAACCTTGCAGATAACTGCAGCCTGAGGATAAACTTGCTTTTGAAGCTTGGAAGAGATTTTGTTGTCAACAGCTCCTGGCCAGGGAAGACAGCAGCCAGGAGAAAGCCTGTTGGCCGCGTTAAGTGTAATTGTCTCGTTCTGCTCCTATGGAAGCTGGATACAAAGTTTTTGAAGACTGTTAAAGAGCAGAGGTACCAATTCAGCTCCTTTAAGGGTCCACTGTTTCCAGAGTTGCCAGCTGTCAAGCTCCAGGTGAGTGTTAGTGACCTTGGGCTACAGGATGTAGCAGGTGATGGTCAGGCTGAGGAAGGCTGGTAGTAATGAAAATGAGGCCAGAGATGAGATGCAGACAGCCCAATTTAACTTGTTACAAATTCATCAGGGATACATATACTTCTTAGTCCAGTGCTTTGTAACACATAGAAATGGGTAGTTGTGGGAGTTCCCACTCTTCCCGGGAGCTTTGCCCTGGTCCTTCGGCTTCTCAGCGACTGAAAAGGCAGTGGCTGCAATTCCTGCAGGGATACCTCCAGTGACGCTAAGCCGGGTCCACGTGGTCGGGGCAAGTCCGGGCAGGAATCGGTCGGAGCTGCAGTGAGTGAGAACTTCTCCTTTGCAAGATTGTAAAGCCAGCTTTTTACCTCCTGAATGTTCCTCTTTGCAGAAACCGGACGAGGCGAAGGCAAGATGCAAAGTCAGTTCTGGGTTTCAGGTTCTGATTTTATTTCATTCTCACGAGCCCCATATGTACTCCGGGAAACCCAGAACGAACTCCCCCCACTCCTCCACCCACCGTCCCTTTTTCTCCCTGGGGGTGGGAAAAAGGGGAAGGGGCCAGCCAGCCGACCAATCTAGGGAGAGGTGGTGTGGGAAAAGGCAGATTGATGCCCTTGGAGCCCTATCACTTGCTGCTCCCACAGGAATTCTCCAGGGGCAGTTCAGGAACCCCGTGGAGACCATGCGGGGCTTGGGGGACTTTAGGACACACGTGGAAATTGCGCAATGCACCGCAACAGGTAGTGGATAAGGCCAGAGAGATGCATTTTGAAGATCTTGTAGAAAGATATTCTGTTTCCAATTGTTTCCCTACTTATGGCTTTTCTATTTTCTGTTCTTCAGCTGGCAAGGAAAAGGTACAGGATTTTCAAATGTGTTTTCAAAACTCAGCTAAACTAATCCAACTTAATTACCTGGCACTAAGGCAGTGTGTCAGTCCCGTTCCAATCCTATTGCATGGTCTCATACTCCAAATGAGCATTTAACTTGTCTGATATAGTCTTTAAACTTGTGAAACTTGTGGGGGATGGCAGTGGTGATGTTAGTTTTGTTTTGTTTGGGGTTTTTAAAAACCACTTAGCTTGCTGTGCCATGAACAGATAAATATGCCGGTGCAGGGTGCAACAGCTCACTGTGGCTGTCTGTGGTCATCAAACTCACTTGGCTGAACAGTGGAGCTGCATGCATAGGTACCTTCATGTCAGGGAAGCCTAAGGGGTGAAATTAACACCACTGGTTTCTCAGGATAAAAAGCAAAATTCATCTGTAATGATTGTTGTACAAGGGGTGATCATTATCTCCTTTGCTGCAGCTAAGGATTCTATGTATGTGACACCGTAAGTTAGAGAAAGTATAAAACTAGAAATGAAGAAAGGAAATACCAAATCAGTCACAGAAGATTCTTCACATATTGCAGATGTTTCCTCTTTATGTACCTTGTTTTTATCCCTTTTGTTGTTGACTTGCTGTTTTTTAACAGTTTTCCTTTTCATCTATCCAGCATTATCATCTTGCTAAATTAATGTTCCGTTTTGCAGTTTATAATTATCAATCTGTTCCTTCATCGTCTGTCTTTCCTCCTTGGGATCTAATTGACTTTTAATGGTCTATTTCTGCATTGTTTTTTGCTATATCTACTTTTACTTTTCAGCTGCTTACTTTCACATGCATCTGGTCATGTCTTAATCTGAATTGTAGTTTCTGCCATCCTTCTTTCACTGATGTAAACACCCGTTCTTTTACAAGAATTCATGACTGATAGGTTCATTCTTTTCAGATCTTGGTTAAACTGTATTGGTTTGGGGTTTTGTTCAGGACTGCAATGGATTTCTTGACTGACAAAACACCAATGGAGTCTTATAGCAAAATGTGTCCCCATCTCTCAGGTAGCAGCTGCAGCATGGCAGAGATGTGTACGCAGACATTAATGCTGCCAGAAAATTATCCTCATCCAGGGTTTCAGCGGAAATCTTTAAGGCAAAGCAAGGGAAAAGTCTGTGATACTTATTTGGGTGACTTCACCAGACTTAAGTTACAAGCTGTTTTTTTATCGCTGAAATTTCCACCAGTCAGAGCTTGCTGGATTAAATGTGGGCATTACCAATTCTAAGTTGTTTTCAGTGTTTCCTGTAGGTTTTTCTGCAGTCTCCATAACAGTCAAGGTAAGGACTGAGCTTCTGGTTGTTGGAAGGAGCCCTTGGAGATGCAGCACTTGGGAGACTTCCACTCCTCTAAGTCTGGGACACTGACCAGCCCGTGCCAGAGGGTCTGGTAGAGTGTGGGGACAGTGACAATGCTGTGTGAGACCTTAGTGGGGGACACTCTTCCACTTAGGATCCTGCAGCATGAAATCACAAGACAGGTCTGTTACAGCTCTTGCAAATGACATTGGCAGCAAGAACATTTTTTATTTTTTTCCCAATCCATTTTAGAATAGCTTTCTAAAAATTATCTTTTTCAGCTCATTCCACTGATTCTAGTTTTAGATCCTAAGCAAACACTCATGATTCTCATTGCAAGCAACAACAAAAATCCTGTGGTTTTTTCATAGTCAGAGAATGTAATTTTCAAATAGTCTTCATGCTTCAGCCAGCAAGTTCAGCAATGGACCTTGATTCCTACCTTTCCACTGACAGATATTTGTCTTTTCTGGGGGGTAAGTAGTTTTCCTTTCTGTTGTAGAATGGTCTTTGATATATTAAATCTATCTACTATCAGTTCTGCATCTTGGACTAAAGAGATTTAATGAAGATGAGGGAATACAAATGAATCTGTTTCTAGAAGGGTTTAATCTAGGAGAAATTTCCCTGTAAATGCTCAAAAAAACCCCACCAAATCTCAAAAAGACAATGTTATGGGTAAATTACGTGTGAATAAACCAATTAAGGATGCACCATCAGGACAACTCATTTTAATGTAAGTGATTTATCAGTGTGTATGTGCGTCAAAATAAATACTGGTATACAGAACAAAACTGTGATGTGTTAGATGAAACAGTTTATATAGATACAGTTTTTAACAGTAAATTTTCTTCCTAAATTTCTCTCTTGAGAAGGTGCTTTAAAGTTGATTTCTCCCTTGAATGGGGACAGATTTGCTAAAAAATCTTGTGAGGAGGTAATTTTGTGTGTTTTAGTAGAAGTATCACATGTACTGAGTAAAACTGGAGAAAACTCAGAGTGACTTGTTATTTTAGCATAAGGGTTTGAGTAGGGTGCAGGATGTTGTGCTGTGCTGCAGCTCTGTCACCTAGTAAAGTAGAAGGCTGATAATAACTCAGAATTTTGTTTGTTTTGGATTGCATAGGGTTCACTTGGAGCTTCCATTGGCCCTTCACTGTTTTGTGAACTCTATGATCAAAATAACAGCGGTATTTGCGGGACAAGTGCTTCACTTAAAATATTCAAAGGAGCAGTGTTTTCCCAAGTCAGCAGTCTACTTAAGCACCTGAATGACTGAATGGCTGAGCAAAATGCAATCACAGGAACGTTTGTCACAGTGATCATGCTGTAACACTGTCAAAGTGTTCATCCCTGTTACCTTTCAGACCTCCTCATTGCTCAGCAGAAGCAAGCTGTGGGCGCTGGGTGAGACTTGTGATGCTCTGATCAACTGTATTTTAATGTTTGCCAGATAATTTTGTTAACTCTGAAACTCTAATTCAAGTTTTCTTTCATTATTGCATTGTATCTTATACCTTTATTCACTAATAATTTGTCTAAAAGGAGAAAATTGTCAGTGCGAAGCTGATAGTGCCATCCTTACAAGGATGTTAATAAGAAAATCAAAATCCTCTGGAGGTAGTTCTAAGCCTAGTGATATTTTTAAAGCTTAACATTTTGACAGCTGTCAAGTAGTATCTGATCAAAGGAAGTGCATTTGATAAAATTTAATGGTTTGGGAGTCACTTTAGTAGTAATTAATCCTTCTTGCTTAAGCATTTTTTAAACTCCATAAATCCATTTGACTGCTTTAACAACAGTCCTGTTATCAGCTTATTGGGGGAGTTCAGATAAGTGTCCCTGTTTTGCATGTATACTCTGAACAACTTATCTTTAGAGACATTATTTTTAAATGGGAGAAAAATTAGAATTTACTTGCTTGGAAAAGAGGTCTGTATTGTTTCTTCTCTCTGCACCACAATTCCTTTTTAAGTTGGCTGGGAGAGTTTGAAGGGTAAAGCTGAGGGCAAGACAAGTTCACTTGGAGTTTATATAAGCAAAATGATGCAAGCTTTTCTATAAAACTTTAAAGTAATTTAATGATGGTATTTATATAAATACAAAATGTTATATGTTCAATAAAATTTTGAAGAGTTGTCTAGTAAGTCAACAAGAAAGCAATTTTCTTCCCCTCCAGTTAATTTGTTCACAGGGAACATATCTTCTGAATAAACAAGCAAATCTAATCACTATGACTTAAAACACAATAATCAGTTTTTAATATAGAAGTGTGTAGGAATCTAGAGTTCTGAAAATAACACCACATATATAATTTTAGATTTAAGTCTTGGGCTGAGAAGTCAAGTCACTGAGTCTCATGTCTCCTATCCAGACTGCAGCAGATAGAGGGGAATTCAAAGAAGGTTTTCAAAAGGTTCAGATTAAGCGCTGACAGTATCTGAAATTCACAGAACTTCTTGAGTGGAAGAACATATTTGAATTCAATCTGACCTATTTGATTCTTACTTCTAAATGAGGTTGGTTTTGTGTTGTTCTATAATACAGAAGAGCCTGCTTCAGAACAAAACCTGACATATTCTTATGGTTTAGATAATACACATCACTGGAAACGTGACTAGTTTACTTCTTCCATGACTCTAAAGAAATTTTCTTCATATTAACTACTTATCTAGAAGCTGTATCTCATTTCATAAGTTGTTTTTTTTTTCTTCTGTAGATGGTGCAGACCTGTATACTTCATTTCAGAGATAGCAAAATTAAATATAATACATGTGCTGTATATTTCCACAGGGCTCTGGCCTTTATCAAATAGAGGTAATGTGCCTATCATGCTACTGAAGTAATATTAAGTGGAAATAACATTTTACATCCAATTTAAAAGATACTGTTACAGAATATTTGGTTGTAACTATGCTACAGCCACTCTGATCTGTTTCAGCACTTGAAGCAAGCCCAAACTACTGCAAAAATTTCTCACTGTTCAGTTTCCTTAAGAAACAAAACATGTGTCAAACATCTTTGGCATATTTAGAGGTTTAAGATCTGGTATGTGTGAAGGTTTTAACAATCAATTGACTAATCAGCTAGGATTCACAGGAGGGGAGAAAGGCAATTGTTAGTTAATGGGATAAGATACTCAATTTAACACTTTAATAAGTAACCTCTGTCTGACAGATGTGATGTTTTAGAAAAGTGTGACAAAGTCTGTATTTGATGAAATTTATAAATTTTCTAATTTTCAAGAGAAACAGGAATTCAGGTTTAATGTGAGGACAACTGAATAGTAATCTGACTTTAACATAATTTGCAATATTCATTTTAGAAAGACCTTCACTGACTAGTAAAGCAGGTATGCTGGGAAATTTTCCCATTTTTATTCCCCTCAAAAAAATGTTTGTAACAACTTCTGTTTTTTAATCCAGCCAATATAAAAAGAGGAACATATCTCCATTGCAACAAAAATGAAAAAAAAAAACCCCAACAACCAAACCATTCAAAATGATCTCTATTTCCAGGAATATGCCTTATGCTTTTTAGGCTGAGTGATTTGGTGTTGAATTTTAATTTCAGGATAATTGGCAACTGTGCTAAAGTATGTATTTAAGGGTTTTTTTCACTAATTTTTGGCTAACTGACATCCCCATGACTCAGTCTAATTTATGCAAGCACATCCTTTTTTAAACACAGAACTTTGCAGGTCCAAAATAGTGAAGTTTCTCCACCATAGAGCAAATTGCAGAATAAGGAGGCATCATTGTAATGTTAAATCACTTGCAAAAGCTTGCATTTAGTAGTGTAAGTCTGTGTGAGTTGTCTTGTAAATCTAGTGATTGATCTGAACATTGTATCTGAAACTATTTTATTTTCCTCATGAGTTTGAAGGAGCTTGCATTTTTCTGAGTATGAAATATGCACGTGGGCTTTTTTAAGAGGGTATTTGTTTGAAAACTTACCATCACTGAGAGTTGTTCAATGATTGCTCACTACAGGATTCTAAAAGCAGTAAAATAACAATTAGAGGCTGAATGTTCTCTAAGGTACTTCAGATGGAGTTTTATTGCAGGTGGTAGATAAGGGAAAAGCCATCTTTGACATTCAAAAAGTAGTAAAATTTTTGTTTGACTTCAGTGGAATTTGAACTACTTTATAACCCATGACAATGTCTTAAGATGAAAATTGGTTTCCTACATGAAACTGCCTTTACAGACTGGAATCTTCAGGTTGCCTTGAAAATTGTCCATGCAATTTACCTTATTAGGGACTACAAAAACATGAGTTTAAAGATCTGTTGTTTTGAGAAGTTACAACAGAATTACCCCTTTGTGTGTCCTAATTAAATTTTTTTTTTCTGGTAGCAAAAGATCACTGAAACTTCTGTCTTAATGTTTGTCCCTATTTAAGATTTCTCTCACATGCCTGATCAATAACATACATCTTGAATCCATGTCTTTAGACATGTAGAAATATTACTCAGTGGTATCAAGTATGCAATCAAGTTAAGGTTGCTGAAAGTCACCGCAGTGAACAGCCTGTGCATGCCCTGGTAACATGCAGGAGATCTGGAGTACTTTGTCTGACCAAATTGCCTTTGCACAACAAACTAGGCTAAGTTTGACTTGACTGTTCTTCAGGGGTAGTCAACATGGATTCACCAAGGGGAAATGACCAGTCTGGTGGCCTTCTGTGATGGCAGGACAGGTCGATGAGAGGGGAGCAGTGGATCTTGTCTGCCTTGACTTCAGTAAAGCTTTTGACGTTGTCTGCCGTAACATCCACGTAGGTAAGTGCAGGAAATGTGGGTTAGAGCAATGGACACTGAGGTGGATCAAGAGCTAGGTAAATGGCAGAGCTCAGATGATCATCAGAGTAGAATTCACTTGGAGATCTGCAGCCAGTGATATTCCCCAGAGATCAACTTTGGGATCAGAGGTCAACTCTTCAACTTGTTTATCAATGACCCAGATTAAGGGAAAGAATGTATCCTTGAAAAGTTTGCTGATATGAAATTGGGGCAGTGGCTAATATGCCTGAAGGCTGTGCTGCCATTCACTGAGGGGCTGGAGAGTTGAGCCGAGAGAAACCTAAAGTTCAAGAGCAAGTGTGGAGTCCTGCACCTGAGGAGGAATAACCTCAACTACCAGTACTGGCTGGAGGCTGATCTGCTGGAGAGCAGCTCTGAAAGAAGGGACTTGGGAGTCTTGCTGAATGACAAACTGACCATGAGCCAGTGGTGCCCTTGCAATGGTGTCCTTGGGTGCATTGGGAAGAGTGTGGCCAGCAAGTCACAGGATGTGATCCTTTTGCTCTACTCCACCCTAGTGAGGCCATGGTTGGAGTACTGTGTTCAGTTCTGGTTTTCACAGCTGAAGAAAAACAAGGAGCACCTGTAGAGGGTCCAGTGGATTAGGGCTGGTTTGAGGTCTGGAGCATCTCTCATATGAGGAGAGACTGAGGGAGCTGGGCCAGCTTAATCAAGAGAAGACTGAGAGGGGATCTCATCAATACATGTAAATATCTGAAAGGCTGGTGCCAGGCTTTCTTCAGTGGTGCCCAGGAACCAGACAAGGAGTACCTGCTGTAAACTAAACCCTAAGAAATTCCACCAGAACTTGAGGAAGAGCATCCTTACACCGAGAGCACTGGAACAGGCCTCCCAGGGAGGTTGTGGAGTCTCCCTGTCTGGAGACATTCCAAACCCACCTGGATCCTGTGTAACCTGCTCTAGGTGATCATTCTTTGGCAGGGAGGTTGGACTAGAGGATCTACAGAAGTCCCATCCAACTATTCTGTGATTCTGTGAAGTGCCGGTAAAAACTTATAATGGCTCACCTGTCTGGTGATAGATAATCCATTCAGGTGTTCTGCTTGGCAGTGTTTCTTAACTCTAAATCCTGCTAGATTTCACTTAGAGTTTAGATCCCTTACATCTGACTAATTTTTACTAAAATAAAAGTTTGACCTTTATACCATTGAAGCATTGTTGAAAATGAAGAAATGTTAGTTATCATACAAAACATGGGGGTTCTTTTATGTTGTCTTAATGAGCAATACATGTCAGAGAACTCTGAAGAGATCCCAATACCACTATGTGCCAAATGGCATATTTGGGTGCACCAATTAACTAATTAATTGCTAATAATTAACTAAGCAATTAATTAATTGCTTTGCCCTTCATCCCTCTTGGAAAAAGTCATTTTCACATTAGAATGTTTTGTGCTTTTTTGTCCCAAGCTTCTGTTTGTACAATGAAATGTAGGACTCTGCTAGGTTTCATTCCACTGGGGGTCTTTGGGCCCTTTAGAATCAGTAGAGAACAAGAAAAAAGTGTCTGAAATTTGAAAGACCTGAGGAACTGTAGCACCCAGAGTGCTGTTAATTGAAGGACAATTTCTTGGAACAGTTTTGTTCTGATAAACAAATGTGTGACTGGTCCGGTAGTCCTCCAGTACTAATGATCTATCACTATCTAGGGAAATTTCAAAATGCCTGATCAGTAGGGCTGGAAATACTGAGTCATAAGAACAATAATCTATGTTTAATGCCCTAGAAATTGGTAGAATATCCAAAAAAGCTTATAGTTTGAATCTGATGCTTCCATCCCTTCTGTGTCCTCTGTAGGGTTCCTAGAACATGTAGAAGCAGCATTGAAATAAAGTTCAGGGCAAATTTTGCCTTTTGACAGACTACCCAGGCAACTGTGAAGATTTTGCTCTGCAAGAACTTGCCATTAAAAATGCATTTAGTAGGCTGAGACATATGGTAGCTGTAACACATCTGGTCCCTAAAGCCAAATTTTGTATGAAGCACTATTGGTCTTTTTTCATTCCTAAATGTTCTCTACTCTGATGGTAGATTAAATGGTTTGTAATGTTTCCCAATATGTTGATGTTCATGTAAATCAACACATAATCTATCAGCATTGTATCATTTTGTCTAGTGATATTTCTCACTATTGATTTTATATAGCTTTGAATATAGAATACTGGAGGAGTGATTACCTTAGTTACACCATTCTTTTAGTTTTAAAACATGAGGTTATTCTGATGCATTTGTATTTTTGGTTTATAAACTCCATCACCCAAACAACAGCTGAGAGTTGTCTTAATGAAGAATTAAGACTGAGGATATGAGCACTTGCACAAGCGTAAAAGATACTTGATGATGTATTATAATGTTCCCCAAGCAAAGCATTCCTAAGAAATAAAAGGGAATCATAATGTAAAAGATAGATGTAAAAGATGGTAAAGAAAATCTGCAAACTTAATATCTGGATATATTCTTCCTCTTGCCTGAGGCAACCTACCAAGTATAACACTGACTAATTGTACTATTTCTGTTCTCAGAAAAGATTATATTAATAATCAAATTAAATTTCAAACCCATATTTCTACCTCGTGGATAACTATGGAAAGCATTTTTGAGGTCATTTGGGACAGCAGCGGCACTTTATAGAATCATAGAATGGTTTCAGTTTGAAGGGACCTTAATAATCATCTATTTCCAATCCCACATCCACCAGCAGGAACACCTTTCACTAGACCAGGTTGCTCCAAACCCCATCCAGCCTGGCCTTGAAAGCTTCCAGGGTTGTGGTATCCACAACTTCTCTGGGAAACACGTGACTGTGCCTCACCACTCTTGTAGTAAAGAATTTCTTCCGGATATCTGATCAAAACCTGCCCTCTTTCAGTTATAAATTGTTACTTGTCCTACCACTGCATGTTCACCCTGTACAAGAGAACAGATCTCTCCTGAGCTAGCAGTAATCACTTGGTTCCAGGCAGAAAGATGTAGCACATGAGGTTTTTTTCTTTACATCAGGTATTCTGAGGGCTTCAGATGCAGAGATGTAAAGTGTTAAAAGCCCCCATGACACTGACAAATTTTTATCTTCTTAAATAATACTATTTGCCTGCAGTGTCTGCTCAAGAGCAGATGTAGCACATTAGGATCCGAGCTTGTCGCAGGTCTAGGATCTTACTGACAACGTGGCTTTTCATCTCTGAGAGAGGACTGATTTAATTCACTTGTTAATTAAATAAAGACTAATTAATTTAATGAAAAGACTGTAGTTTGATGTTTTAACATGTTCTGGGAGGATCAGATTGATGTTGCTGCTCCCTGATGTCCATTCCCACTGTTGACTAGCTTTACTGACAAAAGTGTGGTGTAGTCAGTGTAGTGAACAAGTCGAGGGACTGATCCATCTGAAAAGCAAACCAATGAAATGAAAAAAAGTGTTTCCCATTGTTTAGTATTTCTTTTACCCAAAAAGACCAGGTTACCAGCCTTGTGTGTCCTCACAGAAAGCTAAGAAATTATGAGAGGATGGGAAAAGCAGCAGGTGGAAATTTTGTGAAAAGCAATTTTGTAGTAAGAGCCCGCAGCTACAGATAGATGGCAGGAACTGCAGAGCTTTTTTCCTACCTCTTCCACATCCAAGAGTTGAGTGACTTTGAATCTATAATTTTTCTGTTTTTTGTAATTCTTTTGAAACTCCACCGAAAACTTACGGAAGGAACTCTTTTATTGGAAAATGTTAGGTCAGAACACCACAGATGTTTGAATTTCACACAGGCTTTTGCCAGAGCATGTGTTTTGCTACAGTGAGCTATATGAGGACTATGGTCTTCCTTGACTTTACTCCATGCCTGAAAGTCATGGGGTTTTGGCTGGAAGGAATCTTAAAGATCATCAGCACTTGCTCTTAATTACCGTCTCCTGAAGATTTTGCATCTCTCTGCAAGCAGCCTAAGAAGCCTTGGAATCCCAGTTTTAGCAAGAGGCTTTCAGAAATTCTGTGTAGTTACCCTTTGTCATCACAGAGGACATGGGAATCAAGGCAGTATGGTTGTCTTGGCAGTCAGAGTGATTTTTTTCTTAAATCAGATATTTCTAATGTTCAATTGACTAGAGAAGATATATTTTTCAGAATATTTGACTTCTAGTGACAGAAACTCTGTTTTGATCATCCTGATTTTATGTTTTTACTCAAGACCTCTGTCTGGTTTTAATATGTTTTTGGTTTGTTCCTTCATTCATTTGCTTTCAGCATTCTTACCCGGAGAATGTAATATAAGGATCAGTTCTATAAGAGTATATTGGAGTAATCCACTTTCATCATCCTCTGAGTTATAGACTTTTTAGGTCATCATTGAAGCCCTTCCTTTCTTTTAGCTGAAGTTGACATGCCTTAGTCTCTGCGCAATATATGCTCAAAATATATGTTGTAGTTTTTTTCCCCTCAGACAGTAATTTTTATGTTTCTATGATATTCCACTGATCACACTGTGGGGTTTTAAAAATTATTTCCTATTGTGCATGGATGACTGCAACCATGTTTGACAGACCACAATTTGACAGCGCGTATTTTCTGTATGCAATACAAAATAAAATTAACAAATTTTTATTTTCTTTAATCTAGTGCATCTGCAGACTAATTCAGTAAACTGCATATGGAAGGAGGGATGTCAGTGGTGTTTGGATGTATCTGTATGGAGATCTGGGACCCTGGCATGCCTTGTATAGACCTGGAGGTGACCCTGTATATGCTTACTCTGGGGCAGGGCAGTAAGATGAAGATAATGGCCCAAGGCCCTGACCTCCTGGTAGAACATACACTGTGAATCCTGTAGTCACAGTGTTCAGTGCTTGTTTCTTAGCTGCGACATCCCAGCTGAGATGTAGCACTTGCCTGTGAAGTTTCTCTGGTCAGTATTAGGGCAAGGGAAACCAAACCCTAACCACAGCTGGGCTCTTAGGCTCTCTGTCCAGGTTCTGAATTACACTGAAAAGTGACGGACTATTTGTGCTGCAAGATGGCTAAAAAAGCTCCTGTTCATAATTTCTCAACTGTTTGTAGATCTTCCAGCTGAGATGAGAGGTAGTATTGGACCCATGGTACACAAAACAATCAAGTGTGAACATAAGACTGATGCAGTAGGAGTTTACCATGGAGAAGGCTTAGGTAAAGTATGTCTTTGGGTAGTCCTACAGAGGTATTTTTATCTTGTTTGGAGCTCATTTAATTAGTATAGTAAAGAGCTAATACATTTATTCTGTGGATTTTAGTGGTTTTATATTTGAAAGGTCTTGTAGTAGTATTGCTGCTTTTCTTTTTTTTCCTTTTTTTTAAGGAATGCCAGTAATGACTGTCTGAATGCTGTGGTGATCATGATCCATTCTTAATTTATGTAACAGTTATCAGCTTAAACTTGAGGTTGATTTATTTCACTTGCAAACTGTAGTGTATGAGAAATTCTTTTCTGCACAGAACAGGTTATGTGTAGATCCATGGAAAGACATAGATTTTTTGTGGAAAATGCGAGGATAGCTGCCCAGACTGTTTTGTGCAATGATTGAAGCAGTGTTAATTTATCACTTTGGGATAAATTAATTTTTTTACCCACACATCACTCAGAATTGATTTAACATAAAAATGTCAAACTTTATAATCTTGCTCGCATCAACATTACCTTGGTTGCCCGGTGTTACATTGACCTTCGAATAATACATTCTGTATGAGCAGTTGAGCTTGATTGATGATGTGTGGGTTTTCAACAGCAACTGGTACTGGTAACTATGTATAACTGGGCACAAATTTGTTTAGTGATGCAAAGAGCAGGAGATG
>VWYI01034796.1:10904-47295 GCA_013399455.1 Anthoscopus minutus | reverse complement strand
ACTTCAAGGTACCTTAAAGGCAGATATTTTAAGGTATGCTTGGCAATAACATATAAAATCAGGAATTTCAAAAAATTTCAAGAAAATTAAATGATTTTACAAGCTTGATTTTTAAAGCTAGTAATATTTATTCCCTTCTGTTCTTTAAAAAAAAGCAGAAAACACTAAAAAGAAGAAAATCAAAGAATATTACAGAATGTCAAAAAAGGATTGCACAAATTGATAAAAATTAGGGAGAATGAATGATGAATATATGTAAACAAGAGGTTAATTGTTACCAACAGTGCCACAATGTCTGTTTAAGTCCTAGAGAAGGAAGAAAATCTTGAAAGAGAAAGTATTCTGCACAGAATACAACACAACAGTTGAATAATAGTGATTAATACCATTCAAGCCCTCTATCAAACCTTTAAGAAAGTATAACTTTGAAAAAGAGTACACAGAAGTCAGAGTAAAATTGTACAAGATGAAGGAGTAGTAGAAACAGAAAATTAGAAAACTTAGAAAACTTGAGAAGAGATGCTGAAGATTATCAGCTTTTACAAGGACAAAGGCAGATTCTTTTCTTCTATTTTTGAAATATTCTTGCTAATGAAAAATAAGAATATAATAAGAACCCCAATTTTATGATTATTATAAGAGAACTCTTATTTCAAAAGAGAACACTGTAGTCAGAAAGTGTTTTGATATGACATACATAGCACTGACCTCATCTTCTTTCAAACTTCATAACTGGCATCAGATAAAAACAGTTCCCTGAATGTTGCTAACTCAGCACGGTGCTACCGGTTGCTGTATTTATTATAACGTGTTTTAAAAATGTTGCAAGAGGAATGCAGGATTTCAGAGGTGCTCCAAGGTGGATTAACTCTCCTCATCTTGACACCATGATAAACTCTCAGTACAGTTAGTGCAGAATGCTGACAGCAGATTCTTCTTCTCTCACTGTATTCTTCAAAGTGCTAGGTGTCAATTTTAAGCAAGCTACAAAGGATCCCTCTGTGTTAAAAAGACAGGCCGACTTCAGAAGGTAAATTGCCCTCCTGCAAGATGAGTATCTAAAATTACAGACAAAATGCCGTACTTTCTAGAAGTGGTTCCCTTGAGAATGCAGATGGAGACAAAGACAACCATGGGTTGGGCAAGATATGTACATTTTATAGAAAAAACTTCCGTAAGATAATTTTTATGGTGCTTATATCTGGAAAGCCTCATGTTATATTTGACAAATAAGGATATAAAATCAGGGTCCCTCATGCTCAAAGATCCAGAATTTCACTTATTTCCAAACATTTTTTAGAAGTTGCAAGACAGAAGGAATTATCTTTTGCCAGAACCTTTGTTTAGGAGAATCTAACAGAAAAGCAGCATCACAAATTTTGTTTATTCCAACTGCTTAGCATGCAAAACTATTTGTTACCAAAAAAACCCCAGGACAAACAAACAAAGAAAAAAACCCAAAAGTGATAAAGATTATGTTTTCAGATGACGAAATTTAGAATTGGAGAAAGAAGAAGAAGAAGAAACATAGAATAGAATATCAGAGTCATAGACTATCCATAGTTGGAAGGGAGCAAAACTGATCATTGAATCCAGCTTGCAACTTGATCAAAATCACTAGGGAAAGCATAAATCTGAAAAATTAGAGTTTGTTCTTTCCTTTTAACCCACATTCTATCATTCAAAACATGTGCCTTGTGTTTTACCACTCATATGTCCCTGATGACATCTATGTTTCAGCTACTTGCCTGTATTATCAAAGTTAAAATTAGTTTTGTCAAGTTCCAAGATAATTTTAAGCTGTAAACCATGGCTAAGAAAATAAAGCCTTCAAATATGAAGCCAAACACACACACACACACACACACACATTAACAGTTTTGATCTACATATTAAGCTTGGAACTTCACAACTGTCTGTAATTTTTCTTTAGTTCACTCTCTTTTCCAAATTTCTGAACAGAAAGACAGAAAGAGTCAGGGATGGCATAGCTAAAAGAAATTTTTGCTTCAATTACACCTGAAGGTGACAGTTTAGACTGATCTATTTCTTAGGAGATTTGGACAACAACTTCAGACACTCATCTTCTTTCTAGTCAGCTGGTGACTTTTATAAAGCTTCTAATCTTGAGAGATGGCTCTATATATTAATCCTGCTGGATTCTGTGCAAACATTTGTTCTAAATGAAACTGCTGTGTGGAAATCTGCTTTCTACCAACTGAGAAACATCTGTAAATTATGTCCTACTAAATGCAGAAGGGCTTTGTTAATTTCTTTGTTTTGTCTTATTTATACTATCCCTCTTTTTATTAGTCTCCCTGCTGTCTAGCCAACTTCAATTGATATAACACACTGCTGTGAAAAATCTAGACTGCATATACAGTACCTTCAGTTTTCACTTGCTTAAGGTTATATTCTCCCTGCACGTTGCACACATAATTCTCACAAATGTTAATGGGCTTTAAGATTGTGTACTGAGGGCAAACTGGAGCTCTTATATTAGCTGCTGGTTAGATTCCATCATGCTTCATAAAGCACTAACTGGTAAAATGTAATCGTTAGAACAAGGTCCATAACACAAAAATAATTTAAGAGAACAAAAACTTTTTAATTCTTCCTTAAAATAAAATTGTGTACGTATGGTTATGGGATAAGAATTCTAGGGTACTTATATTTAAATGCATGTACAAGCAATTAGTTGATCCTGCATGGATTCACTTCTGTAATACATATTGTGGACTGATGAAGCAAAAGCTGTTATCAAAGTGAAAAGGAACAGAGGCTTTTATAAGGTCAGCAATTTTTCAATGAGCTGCAGAGCAAGGATTACAGCTTCAGACATTTTGGTACCTATTTAAATATCTAGAACTTTGAACATTTGTTGGTGTTTCTGAGGATAAAATAAATCATTTAGGAAAAGCAAAAGGAAAACGGACGCTTTATTACATGTATTTACTTCCCCTTTGAAGTTCGTGTCAGATTTGCTCATTTAAAAGAAAATAATTCCACTACAGTCATTACAGTAATTCAGGTTCAAACAGCCGATGAAACCAAGCTATATTCTGTCTGCTTTGAAGATCTTCAGCTGGTTTTCTCACACACATTTTGAATAAATCTCCTAAAACACAATGCTATGAAAAAAATGACAGACTGGAAGGGAGTAAACCACAGTATCAGGATACTAGAAATTAGAAAATAAAATCTTTCTCAAGAAGGTCGTGTAATCTCTCCCTCACTACAGCAGAATTTTTTCCTATAAACCTTTTTTTCAGATTCAGTTTAAAAATGAACAAGTGGCATTTCCATCACTTCCCCTGGGAGGCAATTTCATACTTAATGTATTCTCAGTGTATATAAGGTATGGAGGGACACCCACATCTCCCACTTTGTTGAAAAGTGCTCTAATCATTTGGGAGAGAGGGCAGGTGGGAGGGAAGGAAATGTATTCCACCCCTCTTGTTGAAGCTGTGTCACTATGCAGAAAAGATTTCAGGATATCATGGGAGGGAGGAGGGAGAGGGAGAGGGGAAAGAAGAGAAAGAGCTGTCTGCTAGTTAGCACATGCAGTTTGGTACAGGGAATCCTAGGTTATTGCTGTAAGTTTTACTCTAGAGACTTTATTTTATCCACTGGTCAAGATAAAATAGGAAACATTTCTAGCTAATTTGTCTACAGATCTTATTTTTGTAAGCTCATATATAGAAATGCAAGATTGAAGAGGCATGACCATCTGTTTATCTCAGATGGTATTTTGCATCATGTGGATAGATCTGGAAAATAAATTCCACAACTTCCCTGGACAATCTGTTGGTGTTACATACAGTGCCTCATGCAAATTCCAGATTAGATGTTAATTTCACCTGCGCTGCTTAGTAATACATATTTAAAGGCAAAATCACATTATGTTAGTAGGAAAATCTTTTTTTTTTAGCTTAATTTATCTACAAGGGTATTTTGTTGACTTTAGCACATCAGTATCCTCCTTCCCAGACTACTGGAATTAAAAGTCAAACGAGATTTAAGCAGACTGAGTTTAAAGTTATGCTATGTTTGAGCTTCATGCTACATCAATGTTAGCATTCCTAGAACAGTAGTTCAGTTTTGCTCAAGCTGTATTCCTTGTGACAGGCTCTTTTCTGGTCACATGCAAACACAGCCATTGCTGCAATACCTTGTGTTATGAGGCAGAGAGTACAGGACTCACTTCAGTAAGTGTAATAAATCCCCACGGATACTTGAAGGATTAGGGTTCTCTCAAAAAGTCAACCTTGTGTTCCAATCTGTACTTGTTGAGTAGTGATCTAATTCAAGTTGTAACTCTACCATAAAACTAAATTAGTTCAATGGGGTTTTTTTCTGTTCATATTCTGATTTTTTTATCAAGACGTTTTTACTGAATTTAGTCTCATCATTAGAGGATTTCTGGGTTTTGTCAATGAAAGCACCTCTGTGCCTAGTGGAATACTTTTCCAATGGGTAAGTGGCAGGAGAAAGTAATTGGGGCGAGGAAGGGGGAACTCTGCGAAAGTCAAAAGATGAAAGTGTTATGACACTTAAGCAAGCTCAGATAAAATACTTGAGAAAGCTCAATTTTAGTTCCTGTGATATGTAGACTAAAGTTGACTACGACTCTCATTCAGTCATAATGATAAGTCTTTGGCTCCAAACTACCTCTACACTTTATTCTTCTCCATCTGTTCAATCAAGTGTCACTCTTAGCAACTTCCTTCATATCTTTCCCTCACACAAACTTCCCTCACACAATTCCAGAATGGATGAATACATTCCAACTACAATGAGCACCCTTTAGCTTCTTTTCTGTACCATCCTCTTTGTTTTGTGCTAAGCCATCTGTCGTCCTTAGAATGCAAGTCCTTTGGAGCAAAGTATTCATTAGTCATTGAACAATGATTTCTGAGCAGAATTTATACTTAAACCACCAACATTGTTACACTTGAAGTTTGGAGAAGTTAGAAGATATCTTATTAAATAAGTTTAATTGAATCCAATTATTAAATCTAATGCCTATGGAAGGGAAGTTGTGCGTGATTATCTGCACTATTATACACAGTTTGAATGAATCTTCCACATCTCTCTTCAATTTCTACAGTACAAAGTACTTCACCTCACAATATATCTTCAGATAAAGGCTGTTATTGATTCTGGAAGTCACATTCCTGCAAGTGGCAGAAGGATGTGCACCACTATCTTTTCCTTCCATTCCAAGCACACATTATTGTTTCAAAACAGATGAGATTCAGGATATTTACTGCATACTGTGCATAAACTCAAAGTAGGCGGCACAATTCTTACTTGTCTCCTTGATAGTGAAGTAAGGCTTCCAAGAGTGAACTCATTTGTCTGAGTGCTCATTTCACTTTCTACAGGCACATATCAAGATTAAGTAGGAAATCACTGTATCTTTATGTGCTTTTCCAAAGAATGCATACAGACTTAAAATGACAACAAAATTCCAGATTTATATTCTCAGTGCAATGCCTGTCAATACAAAAGCAACTCAATTTTTATACACTCAAAGGAAAAACAGAATAGCAAATCGGAATAGTAAAGAAGGCAGCCTAATCTAACACAGCATCAATCTCAAAAAGTGTTCTTTGATCGTGATCAAAGGTAGAGAAACTGGAAGGGTACCTATCTTTGCACCATCCATAGCATTACTCCTGTAGTAGCAGATACAACTGCTGACTTCACAATAGTGAGTAGCAGTTACCCACAATGAAGTCAATGAAATTACTCATATAACACCACCAAGGATAGGAAACGATTCATAATCTGACATTTAGTGAATATTTTCTGACCTGTTACCTCAGAAAAAGGTAGTTGAGACAAAATGTAGCGATTTTTTAAAGAAATAGCCACCTCAGAAAAAACCCTCAAACACTAAATTAGAAAAAAAAAACCCTAAAACACAAAAACCAACAACCCTAAAAGAACCACTGAAAAACGTCCAAACTCTCAAAAAAAATAAAACACCTCAAACCAATAAAAAACTGAAAATACTAAAAAGTAGAAGAAAGTCCCTGGAAGGAAGTGAGAAATCTTACTATGATAAGTGATGATAATTTTATATTTTTCAGTACCTGTGTGAAAAAGATAGAAAAGAGAAAATTTGGCACAGATTTTAAATTACTGTGACAGTAGGGATCCAAAAGGACTTGATTAAAACTACTAGACATTAAATGCATGAACTGTATAGTGCATGTAAAACATACATATTGTTCATGATTTTCTCCACTTCTGATTTTCAAAACCCTAAAAGGACACCCTATAATTTCTCACTAATATCTTTGATATGAGTTAAACAACACTTCAGCTTAATAGCTTTATCCACTAAAACACTTCTGAAAATACCATTTTCTTTAAAAAAAAACCTTCTTCAACTATCTCTTAGTCAACCATAAACACTTTCCACAAGTGTTCTAGTTTCTCCCACAGCCTCTTCACCAGAAAACTGAACAACATGCTATAAATTCAAATGGATGCAAGCCACAGAAAAATGTGTTTAACAGACAAGACTCATGGATCTCTAGGTATCTGGTCTCTTATTTACACAAGTGGTCTGCAGCACAGAGGATTCAAACTAATATTTCTGACATGAATTAATACCATATAAAATTATATTTCCAACACACTTGTGAAAAAAATCAAAAGCATGACAACACTTTTCAATTCCCGTGTTCCATGGCTATACCACAGGAGTAGTATTTGAGAGGCTCTCAATGCTGGTAACTCTACCTTCCCTTGCTTGGACATAAGGATCAGCTGCATAGAGCTATATAAAGTCAGTGTATGACCACATCCTCAAGCTTAACACTGCCTTGAAATGCTGGGTTCCCCACTTCTGCCATTTCATTGCAGGTGTCTTAATAGTCAAATTCAGTGTCTCCCTCTTAGATTTCTATTCCCTCATTGTCAGCTGAAACTCAGAACTCATAATGGTGTCTACCAGTGCTGTGAGAGTAGAGAAACTATTACTACGGTCTTTGAAATGTCTTAATTTATTTCATGCAGCTGAACCAATGGGACTGAGTTTCATTTTATGAGTTCAAACCTTTGAGTTGCAAAAGTTATGAAAGCAATAGATATTTAAAGAATGCTCCACCTTAAAGTGATTTTTTTTTTTTATTGTTTTTTGTATCATTTTATATGAGTCTTGGAATTGCACAGCAGTGGTTCAGGAAGAAAAACATTAAAAAAGATATTAAAAATGTTTTCAAAAGATTGCATATCAACTATGAGCACAATTTTTGAGGGTTTCATTGTAAGTTTTATATGAAGCTATATTTGTATGAAAACATATTTGTTTGGACTATATGTTGAGATTTAATATGCTGACCTGTACTTATGTTCTATTCAACCAGACTATAAAAAAACAGTATAAAGGAGACCTTGTCTTGCAAGACTGCAAAGAACATTGACAGTACAAGATGAGGATGGTTTCAGATGTTTGCCTTAATGCCTCTGCATTTACTCACAAAGACTTAGTCACAAAGCCTAGAATGCCAAAATAAGGTCTGGTTACACATAATTAGGAGCTGCAGGTTACTCCTTGGACACTGAACTTTAATAAACATGTGAACTCCCTAATATCTTCATAAATATATCTATACTGCTCACGGGTCCATGTATTATTTGCAAATACACTATAGCTTTTGTCTTCTTCCTGAGCCCACTAAAGTTTACTGTAGACCATTCCCCTGAGTTTAGTTTTTCAGTTTCAGTGTAAGGCACTGTTCAATGTATATGTACATATGGTACATCATAGGGGAAACCACTCAGTCGAAGTTATTTCATCTGAAGGAATTTGTTCTACTAATGATTTCTTTATTTCAGTGCCCCAATTAGAAAAAGTGTTTAGAGATCATGCCAAAATCACTCTTCCTATGCTCTAAAACAGCAGACCTCCTGCACAATATCCTGTTATGAAGATTCTGTAACAATCAGCAATCTGAACTTTCATCTGCCAGGTGGTTTTGTGTGTCATATGTGTCAGATCTTTAAACAAACATTGAGAAATGAAACATTTTCAAGTGCCTCTGCTACGTTTATGGCCTGTCTGGTAAAAGAGTTTTTAGCAGAGCAATGGCTTGTACACTATGGAATGAGGAGCTTAATGGCTCATACATACTTCATTTGAAAAATATCAATAACCATTCACAAGTCTTTTCTTGCATAAAGTACATGAAAATCCCTATGTAAATGGTGCATAGCTTCTTTATGATTCATGCTATGGGTTGGTTGGTGTTGTGTGGTTTTAGCTTTTGGTTTGGAATATTTTACTGTTAAATCACTTGTAAAAGTTTGGCTTTACCTGCAGAGTTTAAAATAAATTTCCATTGGTGATAAAATACATATTTCATTCCCTATAAACATTTTCAGTTACATAAATAGGCTGTAAGAAATGTTTTGTTTTCTCCCATTATTAAAGTTGAAAACAGTCATATAGAAGTAGTCAGTAATACCTGTTTGGTAGATTGGTAGTGTAATTCATTCAGTCGAATCCAGAAGCCAAAACCAGAGCTCTATTATAAAAACCTTTACTGTGTCTACAGGGCATTTATGTAAAAAACCCAAAGACTCAGAATGCTGATTTTCAAGTGTTTCGTTAGCAGACAACCACAAGTTTAATGATGTTAGGCCATGGCCAACAGGAGCACAGAACAGTGACTTGGACAAGTCTGTGATAAACAAAACATGAAGTTTTAAATTTTTATTTAACAACACTTAGATAGTTGCTATCTAGCTATCCATTTTAGTGCACTCTTCCCCTTTAGATTCAAATTAGGAATAAATAACTGATGTGTGGAATGTCTGAATTTTTCCCTGTTCAAGGACCACCATGTAAGTGGTTTGGCCTGCACAGCCAGAGTGCATTTTTTTAAAATATGTGACAGTGTAATATTAAAGGATTCCATAAGCTTCTTAACCAGATGCAATGCTTTTATAATCCCCTAATGTAGATTAGGACTTCCTAGAATAAGATTTACCCTAGTTTTTCCCAGTGAAACTGAAACACCTGAAAAATAGACCTCTTGAATGAAAAGAAACATTGAATGTGTGTGCATGTGTGTGTTTGTTCGTGTTTTAATTCTGTTACCATGCTTGTTACTTTTGTTAGTTTTGCTGAATAGATAACTTAGACAATAAATATTTTAACACAAACACCAAACATTAATAACTGCAAGAAGAATTAGCAAATAATTGTCTTTCCTGGTGGGCAAAAAGTTCTTTTATCCTCTTTTCAATACAGGTGCCTAACACATTTCCAGTAATGTATCTATCAATTAATTACAGTGTCATTTGAGCTAGGCTAAAATCTTCTGTCTTGTGGTCCAACATCTAGCATAATACTGGAAGGTGACCTTTGAAATTTTATCATTGGAAAAGGGAATAATTTAAATTCGTAAACTCATCTTTAAAAACATAAAAATTCTAAGTGAATTTAAGATTAGATTTGGGAGGATTTTTTTCCCAGAAAATATTTGTAGAAGAAAATTTGTTTTTACTTTCCTTATGAAAGTTTGGGGTGTTGAGTTCCAGGTACATGATTACAAAATTATTTTGTTGTAAGAAATGGGCTTTTGCACATAAGAGCTTTGTTTTTTCTTACAAGTTATAATTAGGAAGGGTGTGGTCACAGAAAAGTGTTAAATTTTTGCCCAATCATGTCTACTTTCGTGTAAAGTGAAATGTTACCTGGTATTGTCCCACAAAGCTTATGAACAGAAGGTTTGATTGAAGATTTAATAAAATTAACACTACTTTCTTATTTTCTTCTTTTCTTCTTAATCTTCTCTTCAAGATGAAACTCATCAGCACTTGACAAAAACTGCAAATAACAGCCAGATGCGGGAGCTGGTTTTATCTTTTTATGCAAGTATGTGGTGCTAATTAGTGCAAATTGATTAAACTTTAATTGCCTGATCCATGGCTAATTAATATTTATAAGATGAATGAGCAAGAAAACCAGACATTTATTAAAACACTTTAATGATTTTTCATATGTTTTGACAAAGCAAAGCAAATAGATGTTATGAGTTTAGATGTGCCAGACATAAGTACAGTATTTCTTACATTTTCTATCAGCATCAGAAAACTAATCATTTCCCCCCACAAACTATGAAAGTAGTTTTCCTCTTCCACACAAATATTATGGTGCAATGATCTAGCTTCTACTTCATAATGCAATTTGTTGAACAACAGAATGACATAGAATTATCATGCCTTATGCCACCCAATACACATCTACATAAGAAAGAAATTTCTGCTCAAGTCTGTTTTTTTAAAATGCACTGAAATGAATAGCCTCAGTTTCTTATAGCTGTGTCTACCTCAGCTGAAAGAATATTATTTCAAAGCCAGTCTAACAATATGGTTTTGTAGCTACCAACAGATTACTTCTTTCACTTCTGTAAAAGATTATCTCTCATTGACATACAAAATGAGACAATAATTCTCTCCAAACAATAACCCCAGTGCTTTGAATGCACTGTATGAAAAAAACTCAAACTTGGCTTGCTATCACAGTGTCCAAAACTATTTAAAATCCATTATGCCGCTTACTTTTTCTCAGTCGAGTGGGAAGATCTGTTACTGCTTTCATTCATTCTGATTCACCAAACTGGATAACCTGATAAACAACTGTTTTTGTAGCTCCCTCTTGGAGATAGCCTATATCTAATCAGATAATAATATCTATCATATCTAATCTAATTTTAGGAAAAGTGTCTTTACGTTCCCTCAAACTTTCTACATTCCTTGCCTTTGGACCAGTTTGTAGTCTAAAAAAGAAGCAATTGGGGTGTCTGGAGGTAGGTCTTTGAATATGCTAATAAAGAAAATAGGAACACTAATATATGTAGTTTGCAAAATCAAAAAATTACCTAGATTTGTTCAGATATGGATAACTGATAGAAGCTAGAAATGAAGCCTGTTAGGACTCAGATTTCCTGTTCCTTTGTGTAAATGACATTTGTGCACATAAACATGACCAAAAACTTGTGACACCTCTGGCAATCCAGCCAGAACAATCATGTATTATTTGGCAGCATAGATGTCACCTTTTCTTTACATCTCCAAAGAGTAAACTCAGGCTTGATAAGTATGAAACCCCAATGGAACCCCTGGGCTACATTTTATATAGCAAATAAAATGATATTGCCTCTCTTTGCATAAAGAGATGAGCTAAATTCATTGACATTGCTAACTAGAAGAGGGTGATCACTGACCGCAGGACTATTTTGTACAGACTGGCTCACATACATGCTGCAGTGCATTTTTGTTCCTTGCATTGGTTTTATTACCTTTTGTATTGTAAAGTTTTACCCCCTCCTCCTCTGTTATGTTAATAGTTTAGTCACAGTTGTGCCCTCCTACCCCTGTTGTCAACCCACCCTGGTACTTGCCCCTTATTCCTAAATGTTCCCTGTTCCTCCTCCCACTACCCGTCAATTCCCCTATAACCACCCTATTCCAGAGATTTCCCTGTCAATCCCCTGTTACTCAGTCCCACAATGGATTATGTAACCTGTTCCCTCACACTGTGTTCCCTTATTGGGTTATACTTTGTAAACGCCTCCTCATACTCCACCCCTAAGTCTCCCTCATTGGGTCAGGATTTGTACCCTCCCCTTGCTTCTCCCCCATATGTCGTTGTTGTAGTGTGGTGTGTGTTGTCTTTCTTTCCTGTCCCTTCCGAGGAAAAAGTCCCTCTGGAAATCACACGAGAGGCCTCTCCCTCGTCCTTGCTTCTGCCCTTGCCGTGGAACAATCTTGTGTCACAGAGCATTGGGCTCTAAGTGGATGGGGACGCACCTTGCTATGCCTGTCCGTCCCACTCCTGGTGCAAGCCGTAGTGGCTGAGCCAGGGCTGAGCCCTAAGGACTCGGGCACTGCACCACATACATGCTGCTGAAAACTGTTTCTTTCTTAACATGTCTAGATGATGCATCCAAAATAGTGACCAGGAGGATAGTTAGGTTGGTAACCAGAAGCTAACTGCTTTCTCCCTACTGCTTTTTCAGCAGATTAGATACAATTCAAAGACCTCAGCAACTTCAACACCAAATGATCTCTGAAATTCCTATGCACTGCAAGGTTATAATTTTTTAACTCTTGATAAAATTTCCTTTATTTCCATTTTCTCTCTAATGTTCTGGGGAGAGGGTGTAAGGTAATGTAATGAATCAATTAATTTTGTTTTATAAGTGGTCCGCAAATAAATACATTTTGAGAAATGATTGTAAGTGAAAAACACTGGAAACCTCATATTTAGTGCAGTCAATTAGTAAATCATTCCAGATAATACGCTTTTGAAGCCCTACTGCCCACATACTCACACACCCCCCATACAGTTTTTTGATCCACTAAAAACATTCTGGGGTGAAAATTTTAGTAAAATACTCTTACTATGATCCAATTAGGCAATGTAAAAAAACTTCACCACAGAAATATTAAAAAAAATAATTCTCTTAGAAAATAGAAATCACCTGGACTACTAAGTGATTTGCCACAGCAAATTATTAGAAGATCAGATTAACTTTCACATTCAGAAACAATTTATAAATAAATACACCTAAGCATTAGAGAAAGCATTTCAAATGGATGAATAAATGTGTTAACCTATAGAGTAACAGCCATAAAAACTTGAAGGGCAAAAAATAATAAGCCATTCATTGAGTACATGAAGAATTCAGAAAGTTTCTGCTGAACTCAATTACAGATATCATTATGTACTATAATTTCTTAGTAAGAATTTGAATTATGTAATGGATAGCACATGGAAAAAAGCCTGTACATGTATTATGGGGCTATATGTAAAGAAAGAATCACAAGGTCACAGAACAGTTGAAGGAGCACTGAAGGTTATCTGGTTCAGCCCCCTGCTTTAATAGGGCCACTTAGAGCCTGTTGCCCTGGGCTATGTCTAGACAGCTTTTGAATGTCACTCTCACAATAAAAAAGTGGTTCCTTAAGTAATCTAATAAACACAATAACATCATCAGCTTGTTCATACCACAATGAATGCTATGCCCACATGCTTTCTTTCACTGGCCTTAAAGCTCAATATGTATAACAAAAATATAAAAATGCATTTGAAATGGAAATTCAGTAAAATTTCACATATCACATGACAATTACACAAAAGACTGCTGCCATTGCAATGAATCAATGTAGCTCCTGGAAAAAATAGGTCAGACTAAATCCAAGTAAAAATTTCCCATTCAGATAATTTGCTTCTAAAATCTTGATTAGGGTTAGGACCATATTGTTTTTAGCACTAGTGTATAATTCCAGCCAGATTTGTCCAGTATGTCTCTTGATTATGCACTGTTGGTGTTTGCAGTCCTGGGGGATAGGGGTCAGGTAGGAAGTAAAGTAAGGCCCCTGAGCCTATTTCCAAAGCTTTATTTTCTTTTTCAAAAAAAAACTTTTTTTTTTTTTACAAAGTAGAAGTTATTAGGATCCCTTTTGTGGTGTCCCTCAGGGATCTGTACTGGGACAAGTGTTATTTGGCATCTTCATTAACAACACACAAGAGATTGAGGGAAGCCTCAGCAAATTTGTAGATGACACCAAACTGAGTGTTGCAGTGGACACAGCTGAAGGATGGGCTTCAGTTCTGGGGTCCCAGCACAGGAAGGACATGCACCTGCTGAAAAAAACCCAGAGGAGGCCGCCAAAATTATCAGAGGAATATGAAGATACGAGCAAAGGCTAAGAGAATTTGGATTGTTAAGAAGGGAAGGATTAGGGGAGAGTTAACTGTTCCGGAATCTGAAGAGAATCTATAAGACAGAAAAGAACTTTTTACGAGAATATGTAATGACAGGATCTTGTAGTGAGGATTTTTGTTAATGGTGTTTCCCAGGTTAATGGTTTAGTCCCAGCTGATACCCTCTTACTGTCCCAGTGTCAATCTATCCAATGCCTGTCCCTTACTCGGGTAAGTTCCTTGTCAATCTTCCCTTGTTCCAAACCCCTGCCTGGAAATCCCCTAAAACTCAAGGTCTTATTAGTCCACATGAACTATTCCCATACCCCTGCTTTCCCCACTGGATTGTACCCCACTTTTCCCCTTCCCCAGGGTACCCCCCATTGGTGAGAGACTGGGTACCCCCTTGGCCCTCCCCCATTCCCAAGCTGCCACAAGCCCTGCATCGCCGCCTTTTGCTGTTCCCGTGGGTTCCATCAGAAAGAATAAAGCCCCTTGTAACAAAAGGCCTCCCTCTCGTCCTTGCCTCCTCAGAGCACAGACTGACAGCCAAAAAGGCTGTAGAGCAATTGCTGCTATAGCTACACCTTTGGATAATCCCCACTCACAGGGGGAATTCCACCCACAGCACATGGCCAGGGTGCTTGAGCTGTCAGGGCTCTGGCTGACTGTGCAACAGGACAAGGAAAAATAATTTAAAACTGCAAGACAGTAGCTAAATATCCAAGATATTTGTGTGTAATAACATGATACCTATGCAGTATTTGTTGAGGGTAGGCTTTGTTGGGTTTTTTTTCTGCTTTTATTTTGCTTCCATTTCCTACAGAAATGTGATTATACAAATTAATATAAATGCAATTATTTCAAGATTAGGGGTTTTGTTGATGTTAGAGAACAAAATAAACTATATAAATGTGAGACTTACTGAATCATTTACTCATTACTGTTGGCATGCTTAGAAATGAATATGACCAAGTGTCTGACATCCATAAAAACAATAATTTGGGAAAGATCATTTTCCAAACTGTGTACTATGTCAAAGATTTTGTTCATATACTCAGTCAATGAAACCTCATTTGTCTAAAATAATTTGTCAGGCTGGAATCTGATGCATGGGAAATTAAGCTCCATGTATGCACTTATATAATGAATAGTCTCTTCTACCTTTATATGATGAGAATATTTTTGGATAAAATTCCATAACAAATAAATATTTGCAACCTGCTCAGTTGCAGTTAAATGCTTAGAAAATTCTTTTTTGTTGTTGTTTTAAACTACATTCTGAATTTTTTTCAATTATGAATACTTCAGTCATAATGGTGATATGGATTCAAGTCTCTAAAGGTACATCATAACTGCATATTTAAAATAATCCCCAACTAAAATCTAGTTTATTGTCTTTAGGGAATTCAAAGAGAAAATGGCAATCATGAAGGAAAAGTAGGGAGGAGGAAAGAGAAAAAGAAAGAAATGCTCCTGCTGAAACATATCAGTTTCAGGTTCTCAGAATCTTCCCACAATTTTTAAAAGCAATAAAATTTGCAGAGTATGGCTGTACCAAGGAAGGAAGAAAATGGGCTTGTGAACTGACTGACCAAAGATGCTCTCACAGGCAGTGCCATCCTAAAGCAAAGAAGTAAAAATGCATTCAAGATTTTTATTAGCATTCTAAATCACTTCCTTTGTAATAAATGAATAACATTAACAGAATTAATGGAGGATTTTAAAGGATCCTAAAATTAAAGGATCTAACCTGTTCTCAAGCTAGTATAAAACATAAAATAACTCCAATGCAGTGTATTGTACAGGGGAAAATTATTTTGCCAATACACTGCCTTTAATACAACATACAATGAGTGACGATGTACATCTGTTTTTCCAAAGTGATTTGAACTTCTGGTTTTTATTTAATAAGCAGCTTTTTCATTCTCTTTTTTTCTCATTTAAAAAAAATACTTTTCCCTCTTGAAATTATCTATGCCTTCATCTGTATATAAGATGAAGAATAGAAATCAATTTTGGAAATACTTTAGGAATACCACTGTTCAACAGCTGAACATGTTCTCAAACAGCCCAGTTGGACTATGACTATCTTTTATTCTTGGCTTTGGTAGAATAAATTCAAATTAGCTTCTTGTTGTTTGTTTTGCCATTTTATTATACAGATGCCCTGCAGCAGACCACATGGAAAGTATTTTAAGGCATAAGAGCATATATGCTTCTGTGTATCTATGTAAGCATGTATGTATGTATGTGGAAATCCTTTCCATTTTTATTTTTTCCAGTAATTCAGGGAATTTGGACATCCAAGCTTCTTTTAACGGACTCTTGACTCTCCACTCACTTCTGTTGATTAATGCAAGCTACAAAATATTTGAAGTCCTGGTCATCTTGTCAGTCAATCAGAGCAGTAAGACTGTCCTTCTGTTTGTCAGTCTGGGACTACTTTTCATGAAAAGCAAAACTGGACTAGGATAGTGAAAATCTGGCATGTATCTGGGTATCATCCAAATGTGTTTGGAATACAACTGGATCAAGGAAGCAGGAAAAAGTCAAATATTCCCATGACCCATAATATATATTTTAAAAAACAGAAAGAGATGATACAGAACTAGAATGAACTTGTAATTCATAGACAATATTATTGCAAGAGACTATTATATAAAGTTCAATGTACAAACTTATCAAAATCTATTTGAAATTAGTCAAAACACTTAGACATTTTTCATGTTGGAAAAGAACCAGGTCTTTAAGCTCTGACAATTATAAAAGTTACTAAGATCCCAGATCAATTTTGTTACTTAACTATTTGTTGATAGTTTAGTAATTACAGGCTTTTGATACATCATTGCCCATTCCCTTATGTATTTTTCCTCCTTCTCTAATCTTCACTACTTCCTATATTTGTCAAAGAGTATTACTATTTTAATATTCAACAGATAGCATAGTCCTTTCAGTTTCTACATAGTTTCCTTCACAAGTTTATTCATATTCCAATAGCCATCCTGCTTTCATTACAAATTTTCAACATTAAGGAGAGACATCCTGTCACAGATCTACAGATTATTGACAAACTGAGGGGAAAAAAAAGGAAAAAAAGAAGTCAGGGCCTAGATCCCAGAAACACACGTGTACACACAACCAATCTTCTAAGAGCAGATATTTCTAAAAGTAGACCTAAAAGAAACCTAACTGGAACAGAAAAATTCAAGAGGGTGGTAAGCCATGGGAAACAGGCTCCCTAGGGAAGTGGTCACAGAATCAGCCCCACAGAGTTCAAGATGTGTTTGTACAATAATCTCGGCCATTTTGAGTATGTCCTGTGCAGGGCCAGGAGCTAGACTCAATGGTCCTTGTATGTCCCTTCCAACTCAGAATAAATTGTGCTGCTGTGATCATTTTGTGTGTGGTGATTTTACACTAAGCAGTGTAAACGTCCCACAGACAATGGGATGCATACTGTGAAAATGGCTTTTCTTAAAATTAACAAAAGTTAACTTTTTTTTAAGTATTTAACTGGTTAGACAAAGATTTAGATAGAATCTATAGCTCTAAAATTTCAGCAACACCAACATCTATTTCTCTGATTTTTTTCTAATTCTATCTATGAAAAGGGGAGTATGATGCTCTTTCTCTTTTTACTGTGTTTCCTTCTATATGCTAGTTTACTAGCAGTAAATTTCCTGTAGTTAATGTCCCATCCAAAACAGTAAAATTACTGCAGCAGAGAAGTGTCCAAGAATAACATTTTGACTAGATGCTTTTGAATATCAGTAATTTTGATGCTTTACTTGTAGGCTAAAAAAAAAAAGGCCAAGAATGAAAGATCACAAAGAAAAAATTATAAGTAACAATCATGTCTCAGCATGTCTCAGTCTTCTTTATGAGCACAACTGTCCCTGCCCATAATAGATGAATATAACTAATTCATTGGACCAGAAGTTTGCTCTCTTACTTTTCCTTCTTCAGCTCTGCTTTCTGCTTTCAGCATCAGACATTCAGCTGTGTTTGTCCAGAAGAAAAGCTACTCACAAAACACTGGGATTGCTAAGATTGCAAAATTCTGAGTGTTAGGACCCATCTCTGCCCTCAGTCAAGCTGATATAACTCTCTCCCTAGTTATGTCAGATGTTGGCTTGCACTAGGGCTGAGCTGAACTACAGACGCAACTGGAGCTTTATTTTTTAAAAGGCTCCTTAATAACTTGAGTGCTTAGTTCAAAACTGTTCCACAGGTAAATCATTTACTGTGTTAATAGAGTCTTCCACTAGAATAATGAGAAAATATACCTAAGCTGTTTAAGTAATTCCACATTTGTTCTTAACACAGTGAAAATTACTGACTATAGATGTCTACTTTTAAAAATTATTATTTTAAAGAAACAAAATCAGAAATATGCACCAAAACTGCAGAACACATTTTCAGGCTTTGAAAAACAGCTATCACTTTGACTTCACTGGATCTATTCATTTTTCTCAGGGATGTAACAATTAAATAGATCTATGAAGAACTGACTATGAGGCCCTCGAGGTCATACTGGACTTGTTTTCTCAGTTTGCTCATGCTGAGCTAAAAAGCTGTTGTCTAAAGCAGTAGCAGCAAAAAGAAATGCATTAAAAAAAAAAAAAGAAAAAAAAAGCAGGCTTCTGTGAATTTATGAGGAGTGCATCACAAAGACAAATATTTCAGCCATGCAATTCCATTCGGCCTTTTCAGCTGTGTGTCCATAGCAAGTCAACGGCTAAATTGAAAAATCAATTCCAATTTAAATTATTGGAATAAAGAACACCAGGAGTCAGAGATAAAATGGCTTTGTTCTCTGAGATCCTTTTTAATTGGAAAGTTATTTCTTCAGGGTATTCTAATGGTTCTGAGGAAAGATTGCAAAACAAAGTTGATCGGCTGGGGGAAGGTTAATAGCTAATGTGCTTTTCTTGCTGCACAGCAGCCTCCTGTCTTTATGACAGCCTCCATCGTATGTGAAAAGAACCATGATTCTAATAATTTGATACATGTGACTGTAGTGTTTCCCTCCATTTCCCAAAGAAATCCCATTATGGATGCTACTCCGGCATGTTCATAGTGGCCTGACTGTCATTCTGACCAGAATTTCTTTGCTTACAGGTCTTTATATGGTCATTAGCTTAAACCTTCCATGGTGCTGAGAGGTTTTGCTGAAGATTAATATGATTTTGTAAGCATCAGAGTTATTTTAAGTAACATGATGATAGTTGTACATATAGAAAGAATTTTCCTTTTATTTCAAGACTAGGTGGACTATCAGTTACTACAGGTAGAAATGCAATGGAACTGATTACAGAGAGGAAATAGGATTAGCCTGACATGGGCCAGAGTGAGAAAGGAAAGACAAATCTTCTCTGGGAAGAAGAAAACAGAATTAGTAAAAAGTCATTATGCTTAAATTAAAACAGAGCAGAAAACAAAGCCTTGCTTCTCATATAACCAACATCTAGAAGGGTCATGGTTTAGTTATAACATCAGTGTAACCTTTCCTCTGTTAGCAGGAAACTGTTTAGGGCAGCTGTAGATCAGAAATCTTAAATGGGCATTTAATTTGAAATTAATAAAACAGTTATGGTATGTGTTAAGAAAAGTTACTGAGGTTTGCTTAGTATATTTAATTAGTGTAAAAGAGATAAATCTAGTTGCCATGTAATGAACTGAGAACTGCAGATACAGTAAATGTGTACTTACGTTCCTATTATTAATGCATTAAACTTGTAAGAATGTTTAGGAATTTAATTAGCATTTAATAAGATAGCTATAGCAAATTACAGTAGTTAGATGTTCAATGTAAATTAATATTTTTAGTATTTAATTGATATTAACTAATTAATTACTGTTTATTACATGGCAACTAGATTTATCTTTTATAGAGTTATTAAATCTAAATTAGAAGTTCTATTTTAAGTAGCCTCTACTCAATTAAAAAAAATACAGTATCTGGGATTGTCAGGGTTTACCTTCATGGAGAAATTTGGTGAGCTTCGGATATTAAATCTAAAACATAAATTATATAATATATAAATAGATTAAGTATCTCACATAGGGGCAATATTATTCATAGTCATAATCCCAAGAAAATGAAGATATGATATTATAATTCATCTGACTAGAAATATTTTGTGGAAGTATTCTCTTAATTAGACAACATAAAGGAAAATGTTTTCAAATAAAATATTTTGAAAGATCCAAAATAAGTTTTCTCATCCTGTTTACAATTAACTTTCCTATAGCTCAATAACATGTTAGAGAAGTGGATAGATAATGAAGTTTTAAAAGGCCCTCTACATAAGATAATTCCTTTTAAAATATCTCACCACAGACAACAAATTATGGATTTTGGATGTGGAATACTTTGGAATTTCTAGTATTTACTTAAAAGGGGATTACACTGCTCTGCATCCACATTTTCACCTTATAATGACAGCTATATAGCACTGGTGCTATGAAATAGTTTATATGCAAATAGTAGCAAGAGCTTATAAGAACTTATTTCTGAGAGAAAACCAATTTATACAAGAAAAAGAGAATATGTGCTAAGCCATCTAATCCACTGGTATGCCAAACAAGAAGTTGCTGTGAGCTCCTGGGGCTGTAATTCAATAGAAGGCTGAAGTACCAAAGGCTTGAATGAGAGAAGTTTGGATCTCACCTTTAACTCAGCATGTGACCTTCTTCATGACTTCAAAGTCCTACAAGTGCTTGCCCAGACATGGACATAGGCAGAACTTTGCTATATGAGAAATACCACATAATCATTTGTCTAGCATGTAAGGCTGACTGGGATGCCTCAGCTGGAGATGTCAGAAGCATTAGGACTGTCAGGAAATTCACTTCAGTCCCTGAGACTTTTGTTCTACAGCTGTAAAGTACAGAATATTTTTACACTTGTGGAATAATCTCGTGTTTATTAAAAAAATATTTAGAAAGCTTAATTAATCTGCAAATTCTGCAATCCTTGTATATTTTATTATTTGGGGTTTTTTTAATTTATGTCCTTCTGGATAAGGAATAAAGATAGCAAAATCAGACTACAGAAAGGGCTCTGGGGGGTCTCTAAATCATAGAGATTGTAGAGAATTGCAAAAAAATCTTACACTCTAATTTTTTTTATTACATTTATTGCTGTCTGGATCCTTTTAACCTTTAAGAATTTTATTGTAAAGCTACTCTGGCCTTTTATAGTTTCTTTCATTTTCCCTTTTTATTAGAACTTCTTATATGTCAGTTTCTCTTCTACAGGCATATTCAACTACTCCTCATTGCCATTATCCCAGTAGAAATAAAAACCTGATTTTGCTCAAATCATCAGCAAAACACAAGTGGATTTGTGTAGGCCAAGAATTTTGTCTGTTCTTTAATTCTCCACTATTCTTAATTCTCCACTTATATTACTGGTTTTTTACAAGTCACTTCATTGACCACTTAGTTTATGTCCAAGTATCTGAAAAAATACTATGTTCATGCACTTTTCTGTCAACACTTCCTTAATGACAAAGGCTCTGATTTCTGGATAACCCTTCTGCCTGAATCATGACACTGTCCCCTACAAATCTAACTCAGGAATATCTTTGGTGATTCATGGCTGGATGTACTTGTCACCCACCAGATGGCTGCACAGCAAAAGTTTCCCATGAGTACCGTGCCTGGAGATTTCAAGCTCTACAATAGTTGGTCCAGGAATATTTCATACTTGCTCTCATCAAGCCTTCAGGGTCTACAGCAGATGCTGCTGCAGTTTATTTATTTGAGTGCTACCATACCCTTTACATTATCTCAGTGCCCTAACTGGTTTAGTAAATATTTTAGATCTATATTTCTAATGCAGAGTAAGTAGGGTTTAAATTATAGGTTGATACATCTGTCAGCATGTGAAAATAACTCCTTTAAACTGAAATTTCTACTCACCCTTTTCACAGAGGATTACATTATTTTGAATGAAAAAAAATCCAACAAAACCAAATCAAATTAAAATCCACAACAATAATGCAAGAACATATGAATTTATTTAAATTTATAAAATAATTTTCAAGCTGCATTATTTCTTCAGTGACTTTACAATTCATAGTCTCCTACATACAACTGAATTTAAAGGGATGGGGAAGAAAAGAAACTGAAGCTACTTCTGACAATATTGGCACTCTTTGAACAATTTCCTGCTTTACTTTTAATTATCATGCACTTCTGGCACTCATTTTGCCATTCACCTTAGCAATAAAATGGCGTCTTAAATTGCTTCTGACATGATTTTCACAACTTTATGCTATATATATATATGTATATATATTTATGCCATATATATATGTATGAATACACACATATATGGACACATATATTATTGAAGTCCTGTGTCTATTAAGCTCTTTGTTAAGGATAAGGATAATTAGATGGCTCAATGGCCACTCAGCCACTGTGATTATAGAAAGCTAGATTTTCAACCTGGGGGTGTGTAAGGAAGCTATATTGATATGTTTATGTACAGCTACTTTTTCCCCCATCAGGACTGATTAACATTTTACAACAGTCCAGACATAGTCTTCTTCTTTTAATATTCCTAATAAGTTATGACTGTACGAAGCCCATGTACACCACATTTAACTTGGAGAGGCAGAGAATGTATGTGCCTGAGGTTACAAAGTGCAGCATCTAATCACTCTATTCTGTGCTGATTGCCCTGTTTGGAATAATATGCATTTGAGAAAGCAGATGTATATATTTCCTTGGTTTCACTTAAATTAAGACTTAGAAACATTTAGGAGAGATTGTAAGACCTTAATAGTTTTAAAATACTGTTGAACACGTTAAAGCTGAAAGCTGAAAACGTTTGACATGAACTCTTTAAAATATTTTGGACTGTATAACCATCAGTCTGCAATGCAGGACTTAGAGGCAGCCATCCCACCTGAATCATGCTACAGTTAATACGTACTTGCTAATATAATTTATCAAGCATTCTAAATCCATGTGACACAAATGTACAGCATTCAGTCTGAAAAAGTTCATCAAGAGTTGTAAGTAAAGCTTAATGAATGCATCATAAGCTCTTTCCATGCAGCATTTTCCCCTGTCTCCTTAAAACATTTCACACTGAATGGTTTCCTGTGTGCTCTGCTGCAGATTTATTCTTCTCCTGATGCATGCGTGTAACTCCCCATTAATGTTAGTAGGAATGAGATTTACGTATGTGCACTGAGAGGAGAACAGACCCCATGGTATTTTATTCACCTATACAGGATTATAGCCTCTGAGGATAGATTTGATTTTTTGTTGTTAGCAAAAAAGCAGCTTGACAAGTAGCTTTTTGATTGATAATACACTGGGAGTCATAATTTATATAATCTTACACCTGCTAGTGAACATAAAGGTCATTTTAAAGGTGTGAGTTGTGTGTGCTGGGGCAGAGCATAAACCAGAGGGTCAGTTTTCAGTGCTTACTGTATGACAGAGAAACAGACAAAAACTCCTACCAATGCTGATAAAATTGAAAATACCGTGGCAAGCATTGTAATTAACGGCAAGTTTCCAGAACTTGACATTCTGAGCAAGTGTCATTCCCTAGGTTATTACAGAGGGAATTAGAGTGGCCTTTCACTGTCAAACTGATATATACCATTGGAGCATTGCTGAAGAAAAAGTACCATTCGTGATGTCTTTTCAGGATTTAAACATCTGCTGAATTCCATCTCTTTCTATCATTTTCTGAAAATAGATACACATCTCAAAAGGTCTCTATCTGGGGCATTGAGTGGATTCAATATTTCAGCATTTTCTGCTGCTTTTTTTTAAAAAAGAAATTATTTTATGTGTAAAAACTGTCACGTACACATCATCTGCAGGACTTTCTTAAAGCCTAAATGTTTTTACTAGGAGAACAGCTTCCTGAAATATATTCTTATGATTAATCACTGGATATACTCATTTTTCTAAAGCATCCTGTTCGTACACTGGGGTAAAATAAGAGAAAAAAAGCTTTCATACTATAAAATAGAGATATTTGTTCTCGTTCTGGGTTTTTGCTTATCTCTATTTTTTTTCTAATAGCCTTGCAAATGTATAAGGAGAAACTGATTTTTGAGCAAGACATAATTTGATGCTTTCTAGTTCTTACCTTCATCCTCTGCTGCAACAAGAGGGAACTGTACCTTCAGAATAGGGACATATTCATCCTTTGTGGTTTTCAGTCAAACAATACTAGCATGTGTACTAACATTCACATTTTGTGATTCTAATTACATAATTTGCTATAATTATTAATAATATAATGGATGAGTTTAATTTCACTTCAACTTCCATCTGGGAAATAATCCAAAGCCAAAAATAAGACAATGACATCTGCTTAATTGTGTTTGGGTGCTCTGATCAGTTTTCTCCAAGCTCTGAATTTGACCCAATCCTAAATGTTTTTGGTGAATTTGACTTCAGTATTGATGTTTAGGATTTCCAGCTTGTGCTGAAAACTACTGAAGTCCGCTAGGTGGCTGGATGACTGTAGTCTGTATTGATTTGAATCATTTGTTTGGGTCAAGAATAGAGGCTTAGAATTTGGAAGTAATATCTTCAACATGGAATGTTCATTGTCTCCTGTCATGAGAGGAGAATGTATCTCTCTTTTCAGGGTGGGGAAATGGTTACAAGAAATGACTTCTGACATTAATGGAACAGGGGAAAAATTCACTTTCCATGGAAATAACTGCTTTTAGGCTGAGCTTTGTCTTCATAGATCACCATGGTTTACAAATGACCTACAATAAATTAAGTAGACACCTCCGCAATGGGGATGAAAGTCTTGGCAACACTGATTAGTTGTGGCAATTATTTTAGAGATTTATGCAATGTTTGCCAGAACCTTCTATGTCTTTACCATTTTATGTGATACCACGTTATGACAAAAATGAAAAAAAAACCCCATAAATAAGAACTAGAAAGAATTTTGTAATATACAAATTATCAGTGCTTCTTAAACTAATGAGGAAATGAAAAACATTTTCCTCACAGATAGGCTATTTTAATAGCATTTTGTAACTTTTATTTCAGTATCTTCAAAAATAGCAGTGACTGACATTATAGAAAACATCACGCAGAACCACAAAGGAAGCTAATTTGAAACAGTATGCTAATATATTTTGTTCATGTATATACACTTAAAATTTGAGTTAGTGTTATTCCACTTAGTTTGCCCAAAGATATTTTTTCCTACATGATGTTAATTCAATTAAGTTAAAATCTTGTTATCAACTTCTCTACTGACTAACAAAAGCTTCTATGTGTCATAGGCAATGTTCAACAAAACCTACCATTGCTAAAATTGCCATTCAGTAGTGTTCACAAGAATTTAAATTTTACTCAAAATTGACAAAATAATTGTGAAATACTGTAACATTAATAATCTTAAATGGTTTTCCATGCAAAATATCAGAGATTATTATTTTTATCTATCCAACTAAATGTTCATTAATCACTCAATAAAATGGCTAAATAGAGTACTATTTATATGTATTTGTCATTTGGGATGTATATCCTCTTATAATAGCATTTTTGTCTGCTACTGCATGTTCAGGGGAGGATACAATTGATTCAGGAAGGACCACAGGGATTTTTCATGGAAGTGCAAATGTAACACCATATTTTATGGTTGAGGATAGTTTATGAGAGAAAGCTTTCTGTGCCCTGGTGTAGAGAGTGAGAGCCAATTTTTAACACTAGCATTGCTGATTCTCAGGCTGATGATCCAGACATTGGTTTATGTGAAGTTATTATTCATTATGTTAATTTAAAATAAAGAACAACAACAAAACTACTTAGAGAATTGAATAATGACTTCATGTTTTCTAGAAAATAAAAAAATGCTGCAATCATTAACCAAGGTCAAAGTGACATAAATACATTGCAGATCCAGCAGCTCAGGGAAGAAAATAACAGTTTGAGCAGATCATGCAGGAAGATGGCAATTCTTTAAAAATTGCAATTTAAAGATTTTTAGTACTGTCTTTTTTTTTCCAGTTTATGAAATTTTTTGAAGGATAGCTACATTGTTCTTTTGCAGGTATAGTGCAAAACATCCCCCTTGAAAATAATTTTTAACTGTTCTCGAAGACACAACAGTGATAATATTATTTCAATGCAATAGCTGATATCTGCCTTATGGTAAGTAAGAATGAATTTCCTGCTTATGGAAGTTAAGATTTTTCTTTGAATTAAAAGAAATGAGTAAATAGTTAATGTAAAATAAAGTTCACATATTACAAAAGAATCATTGAGTTTGGAAGGAATATGTTGAGATAACTTAATCCAAGCATCTTGCTCATGTTTTCAGCTAGAGCAAATTGCCAAGGGCTTTGTCCACTTGGTTTCTGAATATTACCGTGATGGAGACTCCATATCTCTGGGCAAACTATTTTAATGTATGACCATTGTCACAGCAAAAAATTTAAAAAAAAAAGTGTCTGTGTGGAATTTTTTATGTTTTAATTTGTGCTGATTTCTTCTTGTCTTGTCATGGGCACTACTGAGAAGTATTTGGCTGCTGTTCTTTAGTTCCTCCCATCAGATATTTACACACATTGATAAAATCCCCTTGAGCATTCTTGTCTCCGGGCCGAACAGTTCCAGTTCTCTCAGCTTGTCCTCACATGACAGGTGGTCCAGTCTCTTAGCTCTGTGACCCTTTGCTAGGCTCATTCCTAGATATCCATCTCTCTCTTATGCTGGAGACCCCAGCACTGGATCCAGCAATTCAGTTGTGTCTCACCAAGGCTGAGCAGAGGGGTCACTTCTCCTGACCCAGGGGGAATGCACAATCCAGGATTTTCTGTTGGTGCTCTTTACTGCAGCATCACCAAATGTTTGTATGGTTCCTGGTCCATTTGGTGCATACCAGGATTTCTAGATTCTTCTCTACAGAGCTGTTTGGCAGCTGGTTAATCCCCAGCATGTGCTGGGGATTATTCTTCCCCAGGTGCACAGCTTTGCATTTCCTTTGCTTGAACTGCATAAGATTCCCATCTGCCTGGTTAAGGATGATATAGGTTAGGCATCCCATCAGTCTCTGTTATGTGGTACTTACAGTCACCAAGTTGTAGTTTTGCCCCAAGAGACAGATATGTACAGAAGTAATTCTCAAATACAGGAGGTATGGTTCTATCTCCCAGTTATGAATAAAATTACAGACATGGAAGAAATTGTTTAATCCAAGAGTTGTGCTTATATTTAACAGTAAACAAAATGGTCAGTCCGAAGCAGATGCCAAACATAGGAAGATCTGAAAAATGAATTTTTTTTCTTGACTTTTAATCATTCAAGCTTTGAATTTTTTTCAGGGGAAAAATGTTTTTTCTCCCAGAACTGGTATGGTTTATCTCTACTTGGTAGTTATGGAAATTTTAAGAAATTCATATAATCCAAAGAGATCTGGTGTTGCCACTTAGTCTCAAGTGCAATGCTTTTTCTTTGTTTTCTCATATGTCTTACTACACACCCCTTTACATCTAGTTTTGTATACCTAGAATATTGTCCTTAAATCCACGTCTCCCTCCAGATACATCCTGGCATCAGGTAAAGTTATTTCAATTTTAAATGTTTCTGTTTCAATATTTAATTTTGCATGGTTTTGCATCAAAAAGGAGAAATTAATGTCTTGTAGAAAGTATTGATTTCTCTTGTTGCCTTGACAGCTATAAAAGAAATGCATTAGAGAACAATATGTATTTTGGATTTTGGAACAATTGGATTTTGAATATTTTTTAAATCTTCTTATACTCTGGAATTATCAATTTTTTTTTCCAAATTAACTACCGAGGCAACACATAAGAACAGAGGTAATGCACTATTTTATACGCATCAAAATGCAGAGCACATCACAGTATTGTTCTAAAAAAATAAGAATGTCTACAAGTTGGGAATTAATTTAGATTGTAAAGCAAATATTTTTCTCTGAGGTCCACCCACATGTGTTAGCTTCTCTTGATATAAAATAGCTTTTATTTGTCTGAACAAATAAAAATACCTGAAAATATGAAGCATGTTATTCCAGAACTCAACTCATCCCACTTCTATACCTCACAGATAAAGTTCTTACTTTATGAGAAAATGTCATGTGAATCTAGTCATGGACATAATAGCATGGGACTCCCCAAGGAAACCAAAAGCCCTTTTGCCTTCACTATATCTTCAAGCACACATTACACTAAATGCAAAAGGCAGTGACATCAACGGTCTATAAAAGCATGACCTTCAAGTTGATGGATTTTGAGTAATAAAAGGCCTCAACAGCAGCTGACATATAAACATAAAAGGAAGTTTTAAGGACAACCCACTTTGGTGTATAATGAGTAAGAAATTTAATACTGTGTTTACAGATTCCACAGGCTTTGCTGTGCTGGTTTCACCTGAGAACATTTCTAAACCCAAGAGGAGACTAGGGATAGGACACTGAGTGTAGGATTTAAGATTATGCAGGTATAAATTTGGGAAAAAGCATGATGCTGAAAAAGACGAAGGTAGTCTGGATCAGCTGGGTATCAACTGAAGGTAATCTGCAGGGGATACATACATATATGTGTGTGTCTGTGTATATGTGTGTGTGTGTGTGTTTCTGAGAAAAAAATTATGATCATATATCACAAATAAGATTTTACGGCCAAATTTTCCCAATAGTATCTTGTAAGCTTTTGAATTACTGTCTTAAAAATGATGAGCAGTCCATCCATGCAACATTCTCGTGAACTGATAGTGTCCCAAAACATAAAAATTGCCAAGAGGGGGCAGCAGCATGTTGAGTCATGGGAACTCCTTCCAGTGGAAGTCCACAGAAGCTGGGGTGCAAGCACCTATTCACTTTGTGGATCTCGGCTAAACTGGTGCTGAATATGAGATGATAGTTTGATGCTGTCAATATCTTAGGGAAAAAGCAATTGCTTCCACTGTCTAAGAATAGCAGGACTTGTCTGATTTTCTAGAAATTCTTCAGGTGAAGCCCAATTAAAAATCATAGAAAGTTTGAAAAGCCTTCAGTAGTCATACACCTCACAAACAAAATGCCATAAATAGTTATCTACTAATTCCAAGTCATGACAGGATGTCATCTACTATCAAAAATTTAGAGTAATCCTGGGATGAAGTTTTATTACCTAAATGCATGGGCGATTCTCTCTGATTAGACAGGAATCAACAGTTCTACATGCATTTTAAGTAACTACATATGCAATACATATGCAGATGTAAGGCAGATTTGCATATACAAAAATGCAATTTCTTGTCCACTGACAAATTTTGACTGTCTATGACTGCAACACCACTTTGAATTCTTTGCATACACAAGACTTCTAAATTTAAAGTTATTTACATGCAAGGAATAAATTCCTACAGTTCTGCTAACATGCTATGTTTTTCCAAAGCTTTCATCTATCTATATAGTTTCTTATGCAATCACCACTTTCACGGTATCTAAGGGGCCTAATGACTCCTTGTTCTGCCAGGTTTGCACTTAGAGCTTTTTATTGCCACTCTTTAGAAAGGTGTTTGAACTGTGGCAGGTAGGACAATCCAAAGACAGATCTCATTTCAAAGTATTCTGAAGGGAATAGCTAGTAAAGAAGAGCAGTGATTGATGCAATAGAAGACATAAGAGGATTTTCTTCTTTTTTTTTTTAGCAGCTACATAGAAGTCTAGACTCTTTACTTTAAACTTGAAGTGTTAAAGGGGACTCTTAGATCTGATCATCTCAAAGTCTCTAATCTATGCAAAAAGTGGGCATTGATGTAAAAATAGTACATGTATGAACAACTCAGAAGCATAGCTGGAGTGCAATGTGTATTTGTGGGTCTAAATACTTTGAAAATGCTTGTTCCTGTCTGTGAGACTGGCAGAAGGTGAGAACAGTCAAAGATCTATTCTGTGAAATTTCAGCTCTTTCTTCCTTGCATACTACTTTTCCCTTCCTATTAGAAAAGTAAAATCAGAGGAATTGGTGAAAAACACTAAACCATTTCCTTGCAAAGAGTATAGGTATATATCTAAGCCTATAAATGTATAGCAAAGTGTATTATATTCCTGCAATACAGCTAAATTATATAATTTTCATTTTGTATTATTTTAGCTGTTCAGTGTTAAGAATATTGAAAGAATGCTATTCATTCTCTTAGTCATAATTACTTCTGTAAAGATATTCTATCTCATCCAGGTAACTAGATATGTGCCGTACTTTTATTTTCCAACATATACCTGATTTAAATATTTCTGTGACCAGAAAATCAAAGCTTTAACTGTGAGGGTGGGGATTTGATGTATTGATAGAAGAAACATTTAGTCTTCATCTTCCATTACTTTAATGCATAATTAGAAGAAAATAATGTTTCACTATTCCCCTCAAGAACTGAAATCAAAGGGAATTTTCTTTGCCAGCACTTCTGAGATACAATCTCATCATTGCTGCATTGGAAGGCTAAATATTTTCTCTCAGGCCATCAAAACTGGATTGGACAGAGGAGACCCAAAACATCCAGCAAAAAGTGTGTTACATAATCACATTTATTCTTTTCAGAGATAACAAAGCACAAAGTGAAGTCCAAGTAAATTATTCCTCTAAGTTAGATGCCATGATTGTCCAGCTAGCTGATTCAGGTATTCTGAAAAAATGCTTACTAAATCCTTAAACATATTAACTTTATTAGTCCTGTAAATTTTCAGGTAATTGAAACATTGAATTTTAAGGTATGTCTTTACAGAAAATGATTAGTCACAGTCCGTAGCAGTGTTCCCAAAAAGCAGAAACCTTCAAAGCATGAATGTCCACTCACACAGATCCATCGAGATGTAAGGAACTGAAGTACATAATTGCATTATTTAATGGTACTGTATGTAATGGTATTTAAAATGTAAAATGCTAGAGCACTTCCCCCCCCCCCAACCCCTGAACCAGTTCTTTCAGTGTGATAAGTCTATGGCATAAAAGACATAAATGACACATACTCACTGTAATTGTGATTCCTTTGATAAAATATCTGAATCNCTGAATCCAAGGGATTTTTCCCTTCAGGTAACATTGCACTGGGGGTATACACAGCATGAGCCAGGAAATTTAGCAAGACTCTATCATAACAGTGTAACAGCAGCTAGAAACATGCAGAAAGAAATGTTCTGGTTTTCTTTGGTTTTGGGTGGAGTTTTTTTTGTTTCTTTTCTTTTACAAAACCATAATCCTAACATACAAAAGCATATTCAGCATTTTTTTCTGGCTTATATTCTAGATATGATCTTATCTTAGTCTGTCTCATTCNCCTTCCCTTCCCTTGCAGTTTTACACTGGTTTGTTACTCTAGAGTGATGTGGAAAGGCATACTTGTAAAGAGACACATCAGTCAAATTGAAAATCTGATGAGTCAGATCCATCACTGTACAATTAGTAAATCTGTGGAGCTGAATCAGTACAGGTTTCTTTACATTTATGGTACCACTCCAGTTTGAAGTAGTGCTATACTAATTTATATTATTTTAATTCAAACAAGATCTGATAGACCCTTATTTCCAGTGATCACAGGAATGGCTGATATATTACAGCTATTTCCTTTGTAAGCATAAGGTCATTTGAGAGCTCAGATTCTATTACTGTCTTATATGTGTTGGGAAATACTGACTTTTTAACAGCAAATAATCACTTCATGAAATTTAAAAGTGGCATTTGTTTTTGGCTAGTTATGATCCTGTTGCCTAAGGTTAAATCTTGTTCTCATTTCAGTCAAATGGAAACTAGTCAGTTCCATTTTTCAAATTGTATTGCATTAATATAGTGCTGCAATGTTTGAATTGGGACTGAACAAAAGAATTATTATTGGAAGGGAAAAAGCTATCCTGATTTTTATTTAAAGAAATGCTAATTAAAATCATTTCACTGCAAGTATTTTAGAAAACTTTAATTCTGTGACAATTTAATTTGTCTTTTCTTGCTTAAAATTACCACGTCATATGTCTCAGACAACTTTTGATTTGCTGCTCTGCCTTCCTTATCAAAAAAGAGAATTTCAAGGAACACTGACTATTATATTTTTTTATACTGCATGGACAAGAAGCCTCTCAAATACACCACCTGCCTATCTTTCCCTCTCCCATGGAAACTTTTGTAGATATCAACAAAATGCACTAAGACTTTACATTAGCATCTACATATGAGCTACTTGTCTAAATTTTGCTAAGAGGCAGTGCTCAGAAACAGGCACTACTTAAAGTACAGTTCCTCTGACCTATATTTAATGGCTGCATTAGGATTAGATGAATGATGAGAAGTGCTTATTCCTCTCTACTGGCTATATGGGGAATCTAAATGACAAGTTGAAATAAAGACATTTATGCTCCAGACATCTATATTTTCTGAAGAATAATCCTACCTTAGATACTGATATGCTGTATCACGGGCTGCAGAGAGGGGATCCACTTGCCATTGGGCAAGTCAGTTCATCTTTCTGTTTCAAGGGAAGCAGAACTGTGAAGGACTTCAGAGGTGAGGTGACTTGCCATTGACACCCATACTATGATTACTCATTCAACAAACATAAATAAATAAGACAGTCTTATTTTTTTATGTATTACTCTGTAAACTAGTTCACAGCTTTTCAGTGTGCATCCCTAGAGATTGCCAATAATTAAGCCTATGGAACAGGTGTATCACTGTTGAGTTAAATCATTTAGATGATGGAAGATGCTTTGGTCCATTTAAGTATGTTGCTGTGATAAGTGATAAATGTTTATTGGTTTAGGAAAGAAGCATTCATATATTATGTAATTGGCTATACAGAATTTATTTTAAAATTTTAAGTATTGACTTAAATTGAATGATAATCTACAGCAGATCACCACAGCTTCAGATGTATTAGTCCTATCCAGACAGATATAAAACAATTTTATATAACAAAAATTATTCTACAGGCCAATTCTTCTTATTCATCTTCAGACTTCCACTAATGACTTTAGGTTATTTCCCTAAAAGCAAAGTGTAGGAAAAAAAAAAAAAAGCCAAGGATTAGATTAGGCCATATGTCAATAGCCTGTTACCAGAATGTTTATATAAGCAATTTTCAAGGGTGAAAGAAAATATGCCATTCACTTGGAAAAATGCATTTATTTCAAACTGTGAGGACGTATATCTTATTATAGAACATATGTCATGGGAATTAGAACTCTGACACTCGGGAAAAAGCTACATATCATTTTCAAATGGTTACCAATGGTCTTTAATGTCAAGTTAGGTAATTTCCTATGTCTTGTTTCAAAAAGATTTGTTTGGGTGAACATAAATAAGAACTTCCCTAAAATAAATTTTACTGATTATATTACATTTTATGAACATTCATTAAAAGTGGGGCCCACAATCCATATGATATTTACAATCATATTTACGCACTTATATTTGCAGGTAAAATTACTGCAAAGATTTATTTCACTTAGATAGGTGTGGGTGCAAAAGGTATCTACACATCTTTTAATTCCTCACACAGAGAGGAACACTAGTGATATTCATCTAATTACTTCACACAGGTTATTCCATGAAAGAAATATCGCCTTTACTCTGCAAGATGCAGAATCTCACCACTAAAAGATCCCTGAGAAGAGCAAAGAGCCAAATTCTGTTGCAACTTACCATGGAAATACAAAGTAAGTAAGCATTCAGAAGCTTTCAGTTTTTCATGTATGAGTGAAAAATGTAAGTTATGTCATATTGTTGGTGGAACTTAATTTTGTTTTGTGTGAGGTTTTTCTATAAATTCTTGTGTATTGGAACACGTTTTCAAAGGGATCATAACCCTTTTTTTCCCCTTGAAGACAATTAGATATTCATTTAAGTTCAACTGAGTATTTTCTAAGAATGGGAAAACTGAGGCAGGGGTAAGTTAAATGGTTTAATTAAAATGACAGTAGCAACAAGTCAATCACCAATTAGAAATAAATGCAGTTGTAAGTCTCAGTTTTCATCATTCACTACCAGAATCCTCTGCCAAAAAAATAATAGATAAGTGGACTGCTCTAAATTGCTTCAAACTTTAGAAACCAATTGGGTTCGGGCTCTAGGTGAAAGTTCAGGTTTTATTTTATTTGAACCTATTCACCCATTTTTAATTGGAAAGTAGGTTGATAAAATGATTAATTTAAAATGTGCATAAACTGTAAAGTAGTAAGATTGAGGAATATGGAGATATCTATATAGATATACAGATATATAGATATATAAATTGTAGTTCTTGCCAAAAAAAGTTTCACATATGGCTTAAGCTAATGGCCAATAAATTTATTGCTGGAAGAAATTACAAATGTTGCTGAACGCTCTTACAACATAGAGATGAATCAAAATATAACAGAAATGTAGATAATAGAACATTTCATCTGATATTTCACAATAGTTACCGAGTCAGAGGAAACTGTGAAGCTTGATTGAACAAAAGATAAAGTTAATACTACCTAATCAGAAGAGACCATTATAGATCAGTGAAACTGCAAAACAGAATTATATGACAAGGGGCAAGTCACATTATCTAAATTAACATTTTTCCAGCTTGAACAAGAAGGGCCACTGTAGGAAAACGAGAGCTAAATACTATGGCCTGCATTTAGTCAACCTGAAGTAATTATTAATTTATGGTTGTCTGTGATTTTAATGAAAATGAAAGCTGAGAGGAAAGAATTGAGAGAGATAATGCGCCGTGAAATTGAGTTTCATTTATTTTGGGGGCCACCTTTTTTCTTTTCTTTATTTTTTATATTCTCATTTTGTTTTTGCTAAAGGAAAAGAAGGTAAGACAAAATGTTCACATTAAAATTTTACCAAGGTTATGTAACTACTCACATACTTCCATTGCTTTAAAAATGAACTATTAAAAATGGCCAGAGACTGAACTCAGTGGCTTGCTCTGTTTCTAGCTGGAATGACCAAAGATGTCTTCTTTTCTACCTTTTTCAGGATTATCACTTTTCAAAGAGAGTATTTTGCGATTTTGCAAATCAGGCTGCCAGGTTTACCTAATAATATTACATCTTTCATGAATATTCTGTCATCAACAGTCCCCATTTGTGGGGTTTTGGAATTCAAAATCATAGGCAGAACATTGACAAACTACAGAATCTGCCTTTTAATTTTAATTCTTTGTCTTGTACTCCTTCCACAAAGAAACCACTGAAAATAAATCAACAGGTGCTGTTTTGACTGGTAAAAAAAGCCTAAAAGGAAGGGAAATCACATTAGCATTTTTGAAATGGATTAAGTTTTGGTTAAGGGAAAGATTGAAAGGCACAAGGAATGATAGTTTTAAAAGCACATGTTCCACTTCATTGTGTTTGGGATTTTACACTTACCAGACTGTACTGCATCCACAGTCTTCAGTACAATACAAAAGCAATACAGAAATGTTTGTTCATTCTGAACTGGATGTGACTTCCTTAACAAGTGAACTTAACAAGTGTACTTCCTAGAGCTGTGTGAGAACAGTGGGTTTGCCCTTCAGCCTCCTTGTTTCAGAAATTATTTTTAATATATTCTGAGAGCCAGACTCTTGTCTGCTATCAACATTTAATGACATTAAGATACTCTGTGGTATATCAGACATAGATCCTAGTCTGGCAGATATGATAGTGTACCTATGGGAGATCTTTGTCCATCTGAAATGGTAGTTGAAGTCCAGATTATCTCAGGCTATCTCAAAAGGAATTAAGAACTGTGTATGATCAACCAGTCCATGCCATGTTGACTGCACCAATTAGATTTTCATTGACTTTAACAGAAAACCAGATCCTCTTGATCGCCCAAAAGTTTTAGAGACTTCTGAAGAAAAAGCCCAAAAGACAGAGAATCCTGTCTTTTTAGCTACTACTTTTGACCTTAAAGGCTACTTCTGTGTGCAAGAAAGCTGAATTCTACTGTTAATTAAAAAAAAAAAACAAAAAACCACCACAAATAAACAACAAAAAAATCCCAAAAACTTTTTCTTGTACAACTTTTTGTGAAGATTTCTCTATCCCTAAGAGGAAAATCATGTGCATTCTGGTTGAGTGACCATTAAAGTACATATAGATTAAGTGCCCTGTTCCAGCCAGGACAAGGTTAATTTTTGCAATAGCCAGAAAGGGGCATGGCTAGGACCTGGAGGTTTTTCCATACCACCTCTGCCAGGGGCAGAGGCAAGGGAATCTCTTCCAAGGAGCAGGAGCCTCTTCCAGTTGAGTAAGCATGGCATAAGGAACAGTTGGGTAAAGCCAGTTCTGAGTATTTTGCATGTGAATCACTCTTCTCTCTTAGACCCTTCTGTTATCAATATGGTTGCTGTTAATCTTCATTTTTCTTATTGCGTTGCTATTTCCAGTAAAGGGTTCTTTTCGCAACATGTAAGCGTAACCTTTTTTGCCTCCATTTCTCCTCTCCATCCCATCCCAAGGGAAGGAAAGAAGGAAGGAGGAAAAAAGTAAGCAGCAGCATGATTTGGACAGTCTCACTGGGAGAAATGAATTATGGAGTACTATTCCTAAATCATGACATCAAGAATGGGCTTTTGGGGATGAGGGGTAAAAAGAGGGAGGAAGGCAGGAAGGCAGGCAGGCAGGAAGGCATGCAGGCAGGAAGGCAGGCAGGAAGGCAGGAAGGAAGGCAGGCAGGAAGG
>VWYI01034796.1:0-10746 GCA_013399455.1 Anthoscopus minutus | reverse complement strand
AGGAAGGAAGGAAGGAAGGAAGGAAGGAAACATGGATTTGTTATACAAACTGAAAAGATAATAATGATTGCTTTGAGGTACTTTCCTACATTCATGTCAAAACAGAACAAAATATAAAGATAGCTGTCTAAGGTTATACATGTAGAAAAATACCTGCTAGCTGATTCAGGGACACAGGGACACAGGACACAGGACACAGGACACAGGACACAGGACACAGGACACAGGACAAGGAAATCTGATGTGATCAAAGCTGACATTGAATATGAGACACAATGTATTTACTTACACCCTTATTATCATCAGTTATTACTGTTTAATCAATTGACTCAAGATTGAGGTTGAAATAGTAGAGATATGTGGAGACATTATACTCTGTAATGCATAGTTTTGAATCAATCTGTAAGTTTTGTATCAATAGTGACCAGGCTAAACAATTAATTTCTCAGTATATTCTACAAAAATTTGATTATTTAATGTGTAGCTCTTTCTTGTGAGAATGGAAATTAATTCATGCTGACATGTAATTCCTGAGTTTACATACAGAGAAAATAATAAAACAAGTTAAGGAAAGGTAGAAAAAGTGAGTTAAAAATAATTATTGAGGACTCAAATCTTTAATTATATATTTTTATAATTTCAAATTATATCCCTGAGCTTACCAAAATATTTCATAGTAATGGAGTAATTTAAAATAACTTGAAAAAAAGAATCCCACAGCTGATCAACAGAATGAGAGCCTATAGCTTCTGTGACAGAATGAGAACCTGTGACTTCTGTAGGATAGCCTAACACTCTCCTTTTCAAGACTAAGACACCCAAGGAACTGTGCTACTGCTTGCCTTTGTTGCTGTTAAGCAGAACTTAATAAAGTGACAATATTTTCAGTATTTTTACTAAGAGCTAAAAGTTTTCTGCCAAGAAATTGATAAACATTATAGAAATACATGAGTTAGGTTACTTCATTGCCTGAAAACCTCTCATTTAGATATATTGCATTTGTTTAATTAACAGAGTCACTAGCTTTCCAAGTGAAAAGAAAGCAAAAAGTCCTGCACATTATTCTCCTTTACTTTCTCATTAGCTGCAGCACTTTCTGACAAATATTGACCTGTAATTCTTTCCCTCTGCCAGAGAATTAAATAAAAAATGAACTGCGCACAATATACACCATCTGTCCAATTCCACAAGCTGGTTAGTTGACTCCGATTGACTTTACTTCAAGCCCAAACTTCAAGCCCAAACTTCCCACAAACAAGAAATATTCCTACGTCACAAAGTATGCAAACTTTGCTTGCTCTTGTATTGATCGCATAGTTCAAATATATTTCCATTTTCTAGAATTCTTTTTTATCCTAAATTTGTTCTTTACATGTGTTCTCTTAGCTGGCAAACTGGCTCACTCTCAGTCCACTTACTCGAATCTGTTCAGAAATTCTAATTGCTGATCTTTTCTTTTTCCAGATACTTATATTTAGTTTTAGTAACTTCCTAAATAATGCAGAATATTTTCCAGTAAACTACGTAACTTTTCATTTAATGTATATTAATTTTTCTTTTGGTCAAAATGCTGGTTTGAATTTGCATTCATATGATTATCTGCTGCTGGCAGATAATGCCTGCTATGTGTTTATGCTGCAGTGTAAGGTACTTCAAGTATTAAAAACAATTTTTTAAAAAATTTCTTTCTAAAGTCTTTGCTTACAGGTACTCATTCTTGTTCATGCTTCTATGTATTCACTTGTCTTCATACATACTTTGGTCTATTTTTAATTAATTCATCAGTAATAGAATTCAGCTTACTCCAGTATCTGATTGATATCAGTTACATGCATTGTTTATTCTTTTAATTTCTGACCTTGCTTTAGTCAGCTGATCTGTTCGAAGTATTCTGCAAATGCACTGTATATCAATATGCCATATTTACCCTTTTAACACTGGTTTATGCAGTATGTACAGCATACTTTTCTAAAATATAGAAATTATTTCCTTCCCTTAACAGATGAGAATAGATAGAGCTCTTTTGCCATCTCTAATTTTCTTCCAAACCTTGTAGATCTCTCTTCTCTCATTTGGAATTCCCTCTCTTCTGCCTTTCAAATCTGTCTGTGCATCTTCAGATTAAGATATCTAAATATAGACATATATATGTCAATATCCAGGTGTCAGCTGTGTGTCAAAGGTTCCTATGCAGTCAAGATACAGTCAATAGAGTAAATGGAGCCTAAAGAGTTTCCCCCTCAGGTGAGCACCAGAAGCTGATCAACTGAAATGCTTTCTAGGCTTCACTGGCAGACTTTAGAAAGTCTTTGTTTGTAGCTGAAATTCTAGCATCCGGCTCACAGAGAAATATATAAATTCAGGTGTCAGCATGAAGTTGTATTGCAGGTTATCGTTTCAGTCCAGTTCCCCCAACATCTTCAGCAGAGTAGTTCAGTCCTGTGTCAGCTGGATGGAATTAGTTCAGAAGTCTTCAGGCCTATTAGTTAGCAGGAGATACCTATTTTTGAACAACTGAATTGGACCCTTCTATGTCCTTATGCAAAAGAAAATGTACACCTATTAAGCTCCTTGGCACTCACGTTTATTCTCAAAATGAATCGTCTATATGACTCTTCCCATTACTTCCTTCTTTATTTTACCAAGCTCAGTGAGGAATTGGAGATGCACATTTATGTATCACATGCCTTTCTTACCTGTTATCTTTCCAGTTTTCCTTAGTTTCTTGTGTGGAAAGTAAAGGATCTAAAAGCTCTATACTGATCAGGAAGATAATACTCAGACTAGCTAGGACCTTGTGACTCCTTAAATCCAGTGTTTTGGTTCCAGAAGGCTCTGGGCAAATGCACAATATCAAGCGCCTCCAAATTCAAGAGCACCAATTTCTCTGTTAAAAATTTCATGTTCAGAAAGCAATCCAGATTTCCAGAAGAACACCATGTTTTGAAGTTCTTAACACAAGAATGTATATAGAGAAATTAGAAAAATTATTTTTACTCTTGTGATAAGAAAACTTTCCTTTTTAAGTTTCATTCTGTAAAATTTTCAGTTGTACATATATACTTGAATCAGGTGATCTAACTGCACTTTTTCTCACTGTCTCTCTGTCTCTTTCCCTCTGTCTCTTTCTCCCCCTTCCCCCTCTCTTTTCTATTCTTTCTATATCTCCACCTCACAGTCTTTGTTAAATAAAATCTGTTTTATTGACTTTGGCATATGGTCTTGTTTGTACCTTAATTCAGGCAGAGTCATTTCTCATATATCATATCTTAAGAATCTCAAACAGAATTTTAGTAGAGCCAGGAGATCTTCTATTCCTGTTTTCTAAATTGATTTAGTCCAGATTGTCTCAGACTCAGAACACAGCAAACGCAGTGACAGATCTGGTCTCCACCTCCAAGAAAAAATTGTAATTATTGTTATACATTTGGAAAGAAGTATTTATATGTTCTACAGCTAACAAAATATGTGTTTGAAATTCATATTATTAAAAGTTATATGTTTAATTCTCAATCCTGAAAGTAGAATTTGAAATCAAAGAGAGATGTGTAGAGTGGGTATTCTTAATACTTTTATGAGAAAATTACACAGGTACTGTATTAAATCTTAGAAGACACATGCACTCTTCTCAAAAATGCTACTTCCATAGGGGAGTGCCACCAGGTGGAAAGAGTGTGGGGATGGTTTAAGGTTTCTGAAAGTAGTGACTGATATAATATTGCAAGATTAAGGTGGTGAGTGTAGGCGTATGGCAATACTGTGTGAAATGTGCAGCATGAAGGTGGAGAGCACTGGGTAATTCTGTTTTATGGACATGTTTGGGGTGCACTACCTGGTACATGAATCTTCCAAGGTAGTACCCAGTGGGAAACATAATGAGTATACAAGGTTTTATGTATCCCCATTGAGGGCTGGAAGAGCTGGAAGAGAGGCTAGACGGAGTTAGGGGAATAAAGGATATTTATTGAGAGGTCACCCCCAGACAGCACCAGTGTTACAAATCAGGTTCTGTATGGATGACTCCAAAGATGGAGGCAAAAGGGAGGGGGCCAGCCCCAAGACCACACTCTTTTTATATGTTTGGGTCCATTTGCATACAGGAGCTTCATTTGCCCCCGCCTCTTCCTTCCATGTTGTTTTACTTAGAGCCTGAAGTTTGGAAAAGGTGTCCTTGAGTCCCAATCAGAGTAGGATTGTTATGTCTTCTTCACGCTGTGAAAGGATCTCAGCCCCCTGAACAAAAACCACACACCAATGCAGAATAGAAAACCCAAAAGCCCAAGGCATCACCATGTAATAGGGAAATTCCTTCCGTATTCCATTGAGAATTATTTCCTGCCCACACCTACCTTTTGCTAATATCTAAGAAAAATTATTTGGCTTTTTGCATGTCAGTGATGCTATATTTACACTCAATAGGTAGCTGTAGATGGACTACACTCTTCTTCTTTCTCAGGGTCATTTGAGGAACTTTTCATAAGTCCACATTGTCCATGTGTTTTAATTTGATATGCTGTGTTATCAGAGCACCTTTGTGAAAACAAGTAATGAGCCATCAAGTCAAATAAGGTTCCTTTTCAATGTTCTCCATGTCAGCAAGACTGCAGTAATATGAGTTGATGTCCTATGTTGAAATGTCTAAAATCATTCTTTAGAATGGAGTGAAAAAATGTTGTGCACTTCAATCCATACAAAGAACATGATTGTGCTCCTGATCCTAAAAGTACTTTTTCCTGTACCCTGACTGATATTTAAGAAGACATCCAGATTGAAGATTAACTTTGTTACCATGTTAACATACCAACCATGGTATGTGACCAACATACCATCTCTCATCCCCTTCTTAAACTTATTTTTGAAATATTTATAACATAATTGACAAGTTTTTCAGATTATTTTCTTTTGTTAAGACTTCTATACATGAAATATGACAGACATTCACAAATACTAGCCAAAAGGAAGAAAACTTCTTACAGTTAATATGTTCTATTTCCTGACTTGAATATTTTGTATAGAAAAACATTATCAAGAGTTTTGTTAAAGAACATTTTTTAGCAATTATTTTCACACCAAAAAATAAAATAACAGCCCTGCTGAGAAAAAGTGGTTGAATTTGAACAGAGCAAAAAATTAAAATTGAGCTATTATAAGGGAATTATTAATGGAAATGCAGATATTTATGTCCCTCATTAAACTTAATGAAGGACTGAAGAAGTGGTGGACTAAGAGACAGTAAATGCTGATTAATATGTCTCTGTATGTGGCTCATTTCGAGACTCAAGCAACCTTGGTCTGCAGAATAGTTAATATGTACCAAAGCACCCTCTCTAGAATTTTAAAATGGAGTGGAATGCTTTAATTTCACCCAGTAGTTTATCCATCTGTGTGGTTGTGCTATTCTAATACCCACCTGAATTAACAGCAGAAGTTCTCTGATCATAGAATCATAAAATGATTTGGTTTGGAAGGGACCTTAAAGACCATTTGTTTCCAATCCCCATCTGTCCTGCCACAGGCACGGATGGCACCCACTACTAGGTAAGACTGCTCAAACCCCATCCAGCCTGGCCTTGATCACCTCTAGGGATACATGAACACATCCATCACTTCTCTGGGAAACCTGTTCCAGAGCATCACCAACCTCACAGTAAGCTTTGACGCTAAGCTGTGGTGCTACACAGTGTGTCTGAGGATGGGAGACTCCTCAGTTAGTGAAATAATTGTGTGTGGACTGAACAAATCCATTTGGTACATTTCACTGCTGGAAGGGCAAGACTGCTGTCATTAGAGATGCTTAGGATTTAGCTAAATGTATTGTGGCAGTTCTGCTAGCTGTCTAAAGTTGAAAGAAATTAAAAAGTATATAATGAACGCTCCCAAATGATGCTGAGATAACACTGATAGGAATCTAGATTAATTTATCATTTTATTACTACTGATAGCTAGAAGAAAAGAAATTGTGTACAATATCTTAAATAGAGATTCATGTCTCATCAATAAATAGTATGTTCAAGATCTTCAGTTTGTGTACTTATTTGGCCAGCTCTGAACCTGCTGTAATTTCAAAGACTTGCAGCTGTATTAGCATGGAACAGAGCCTAGGACCACCTTACCTACTAACAGACATACCATAGATGGTAAGGCAGGCAGTGCAAACATGCAGTGGATCATATCCATATGATGGCTACAGGAATTTTCATCAGCACTGTTATATGCCCTTCATATTTATTTTTTTTCCTAGATACAGATGATGTTTCTCCCTGTTTCTAATAGATGTTGATGCTTAAACATGAATGTACGAATAATAGTTTTCCATACCAGAGGAGTTATACTTTGGATTTTTCTAGGAATTACTTATCAGTGAATATAAGAATTTGCAAAATATAACTGGAGTGTGAATATTCTAGAATGTTACGATTGGAACATGAGACTAGGATGAAAAGATACTTACACATGGGTTTACTGATGGGCTTTTTGTTACTTTTTCTGTAAATACCAGCTTGCACATTCAAATACCTGACCCAAGATTTTCAGAAATCAGTTTCAATAATAAGGCAAGCTATTCTAATCATCATGGCAGATCGAGAATTGTAGCAATACTTGAAGATTTTTTTCTGGAAACTAAGATTTTCCATTTGTTATAATAGTCAATCCTTTCTGTATTATTTTCAAAAAATGATTATTTAAATCTTTTAAGCAGTAGCACTATGATAATATCTTGTGAAATATTAGTCGTTATAGTGTATCTTTCTAGAATAATAAAGGAGACAAAGAGGCATTTCCAGATGCCTTGCTATCCTGGCAGAGTTGCCAAAAATTGATGCCCTGAGAGGCTACCTAGAGCAGGGGCTAGACAGTGTGAAGGAATAAAGTAGAACCTTTCACACCCATTGAAAAGAACCTTTCTTTCCTTTTATTAAAAAGGCCTTCAAAAGACACACCTTGGGTGGTACAAGAGCCTGGCTGTGGCTCCACCCAAGATGGATGACCAGTCATGAGTTTTCATACTTTTATAAGTTTTGGTCCGTTTACATATTGGGGTTGTTGTTTTGTCCAATTACAGCTTCAGGCTATGAAGTCCCATCCTCCCAGATTGCTTGCCTCAATTCGCTGTTGTCTGTACTTTTTGGACCTGAAGCTGCAACAGTTGCCTTGGTTCTTGGGCTGGAAAAGGATTGTTTTGTCTAACTACCATGTGAAGTGAACTTGCTAACACTTGATATGAAGTTCAGAGTTATATACTAAAGCAGTTCAGAATCTGGAAAACATGAAAGTTAAAATGATGTATGACAAAAGCTTATGTATAGATTTTAAAAACTTTATTGTTTTCTAAAGCACCAAGACATACCTGAATATTTCCTAGTAGCATAGGATCTGCTGAGATCTCTCCTTAGATATTTAAAACACATTTTATTTTTGTATGCATCCTTTCCTTTCTTTACAGTCACATATCACCTCATTTGTGATTAACATTAATCAGTCTATTCATGCGTAAAAGGAATTTCTTTTGAAGTTCTGCATGCTGGTCTGAAGGAAAGCATTATGGTTTTGCTTTATGCATATGAACAATGGTGAAGCAAGATATCCACTACAGATAAAAAATGTCCATTAATAATGGTAATACAGAGCACTTATATGAGGCCTACTATTTGTATATTGCAAAGCAATTTACAAACAATATCTAATTAATCTTCTCTAGTTACTCAGTGTAATCCATTCATTACTTAATGGATCCCAAGCCTTTAATGCAATAGCAAAGTTTCTAACAATATGTCTGAGGCTACCTTTTGCAGCTGAAATTCTCCTTTTACTGACATTTACACTGTCTGAGCAGAAACACATTAGAACAATTTCTTGGATCTAAGCTGTGTAAAGCTTTACTCTCAGTGATTTCAACTTCTGGAGCAACAGGTGCATGATCTGACTGATACTAGGTCTTATCATAACAGCTAAATTAATAATTATGGAAGAGAAACTCCAAAGTGACTCTAAGGGGTATTTCAAGGGAAAAAAAAACATTTTAAATGTATAATTATACCATATTTTTTAAAATACCCATAAAATTGTATCGAGGATGGGTTTTTCCTATGAGTTAGTACCAGAATATTTTTTTAAAGTCAGTGGAATCCTGATTAAAAAAGCTATTGCCATGTTACCATGATTCCATGGTACTTTCTACATTATATCTGACCTGAACAGTTTTATAATGAACATGCTCTAAAGCAAGCCAAGGGTAAATAGCATCAGAAAAGCTAATCTTTGTAAATTCTGAGTCCTTTACAACATTCTTCTGTTCTTCAGACTGGCAAATGTTTTCTAGCATTGTCTTTTTATCAGAAGTTCAGAATATGGGGTGATGTCTTCCCTTCCTAACTTTAACCTTCTGAGCTGGGAGTTGTTTTTCAATGTTTATTCTTGGAGAAAAATAGATGGTATGATAGTTAGTTGCCTAAAGAGAGACACCCTAAGTCCATGGGGATGCCCAGATCTAGTCTGTCTGTCTCTCCAAGGCCAAGGGACATGCCGAACATCTGCAGCACCTTCCTGATGCAGCAGATGGGGCCCATATCTCCTCAGCCTTTCGATGGCATTTCTTATTGTTTGGGCAAATGAATGCCTTCTATCCTGTCCCTCTGGTAAGTACATCTGGTGAACCACTTGTGCACCCAAGAGACAGAGGAAGGCCTGCTTGGGTGCACAAGTGTGCACGGTCATGAGACTGAGTTTCATACACGTTTTCTAACACTTCAGAAAAAGTGCTGATCTCTTTATTATGCATTGATCACAGATGCATATGCATCATCTTAATTTTAGTTTCAGAAATAATTTCTCTCATATTTGGATAACAACTTTACCTGTAAAATATTTTCTTTTTCTATAAATTTTTCTATTATTTATTTATTTATTACTGCTAATAATTTTTTGATATCACAAGTAAGTATATTTTAATTTACTTTCCAAGTTGGGGGAATACATGTTATCTCATAGTGTCCTCTCATATAGCAAGCTCATCTTTTATTCTACTGCACAATTATTTCCAATTATTTTGGCCCCCTTAACCCTCTTGTCAATGCATTCTCTCAGTGGTGCAATAAAAAAATCCAACTCAAAGGTTTCTTCATTTTTCTGCAAAGTTATTCCTTTAGATGGAGCTGTATATAGGAAGAGGGCTATGTATTCCTTTGCTACATTCCTTAGTTTGTGCTCATTACCACATGAAGTCAGCCTTGGCATCTTAGAATACTTGGCATTCTTTGTACAGATCAACAAACCATTTAAAATTGAGCACCTAGAAGCTGAAAGGTCATGTCTCATTGTATTCAGTAATTTAGGACTGAAAGTGTAGGAGAAAGTCTCAGAAGCTGTGTTCCACTCTTCTATAAATCTGTATCTCTCAGCAAGAACTTGTAAGCTCTCATACCTGGTTGTCATAAATAAATTGCCAGACTTCCAAAAGACTTAGTCTTAAACGGAAATCCAATTCATTCTATATTCTAAGGAAGAAAAAAAATTAAGAATTATTTTTACATCATTAAGGACATGCCATCTTGTTATCAAAAGAAAGATGTAAATATTTTGTGCTAATTTTCTCTATTCATAGTAACAAAGTAAATACTTAAAAAATAAATAAACAAACAAACCCTCTATATACCTTATGGATTTTCCATTAATCTGTCCCCTACTTTGTTGTCAGATTACTTCACATTTATCAAATTACACTGGACAAATGCATCTTCTTGCAATCTATTCAATGGGTTGTTTCCTGTATCATTTTGATAAAATTTTCTAATAAAGTTATGATAAGATGCTTTTACTTAGGAGATTTTAAAAACTAAAAGAAAAAAGAAATTTTTTGAATTTGATATTTCACTATTGCTGAGGACCAAATTTCATACTGATTTCATTTTTTATATGCATTTTAAAATAGATTCCCTTTGAGAAAATGGAATATAATATCATTAATACAATAAAAAAATTATTACTGGTAGCAGGATAAGGCTGTTGAACCCATTCCTTAAAACTTGATGGCTTACTCACAGAGCAAACATTTTTGACTAGTTAATTCTCTTGCCTTGAGTAAGCAATTCATCCATGTTGAATTTAATTTATATACCTACTTTGAAGTTTCTAATAGAAATGATACAGTTTTAAAAAATTGAGAAGTGTTCTGTTAAACATGAACTTCAGTCTTAGCTCAGTATAATCTTCCATCTCTCTTTTCAGTTAATGCTGCATTTTATCCCTACTCTCCTCATAATGTCTCTCACATCCCTTTGAATGGTACACACACAGATTTTCCCAAACCCACTATAAGAGCACTACAGAATATCAGTCTATTCCATACATTTTAAAATGTGAAAGCTATAGCATTTAGTACAGATAGCTACTGGGTAGTTCGGAAAGAGCTTTCACAGCTTTGTGCCTAACTTACATTGCTTATGAAACATCATGCAAGATTTTCAACAGGCGCCAATAAAAGAGGGTTTCAGTTCAGGTACCCACACAAAGACAACTCACAGCTTTCTGGAATGTTCCAGGTATTTCAGACATGCATGTAAGATGGAAGTTAAAACAGGAAACTTACAGGAAATCAATGCCTTTTGGAGCAATGACTGGAATACAGGAGAAATAGGCTAAGGTCCCAAAACCCATTCAATTCTGGATGCCAGTGTTTGGTGTTTGAACAGGACGTAGATCTTCATGAAGCAGTGGATATTGATACTTTCATATTTCAGTCTCAAACAA
>VWYI01034792.1:0-63873 GCA_013399455.1 Anthoscopus minutus | reverse complement strand
AGTCTTGGCTAGCTCTAAACCCACAACATGAGCCTATGGCTTATGCATTGGTCTTTTCAAGTCCTAAGACTTCTGTATCTTTTACTACTAGTAAATTTTCACACTCTTTATAAAGAAAAAGTGGTTAAGCTTCTCAACTTAACAACATCAAACAATATTTTAACAGCTGCAGAAGCGATAGGTAATAGAATACCCTCACTTTTTTGTTGTGGTTTTTTTTTTTACCTGCAGTCATACATAGAGTCTTTAAAAATCATTACTAGCACTGGGAATTACATCCTTTTCACTCAGGAATCAGGACAGTATGCTATACTAACCTAGGTAAACAATCATGCTTCTTGTTGGCAATATGTTCCCAAAAATGAATTACACCTCACACAGAACGGCAGGAACAATGATAATCTCAATTTCTTTGCTTTAAATTGCAAGCGGCAAATTACTGCAAAATTTGCCATCCCTGCTAGGAATAGCCTTAAATTAGTAGAATGCAAGGAAGACATTATGTATCTTGCAAAGCCAGATATTTCTACAATGTTTCTAAATCACAATTAGTCTCTGTCAAATCCATAACAGTGTTTTACATCTTAACTAGAGCTGGTAAAACTCATGTGGTCTTGCAATAGCATTTGGCAAAGTTGTAACGCTTTGTTTATCACAGGGGATCTAAAACTAGAGGGAGCATCCTGATGCCGCACCTATGATCCTGTCACAGTATTCACCAAATTTTCATCTGGAGATGAAAAATGAATTAAAGTCTCTTCACTACAGCACAAGAATATAACACTCAGTCAATTAAAGGAAAGTAAACAGTAAAGTGGAGCAGGACAGCCTTACAGTTCAAGCTAGAGAAGGGGCAGATGACTAAGAACTAAGTATTCTAAGAATTCAGAACCAGCTTTCTAAGAATACGGGTTGGCATAAAGCTGGCATAAAACAAACTTCAGGCTTCTGAAATTAAAATCATGTTATAGAAGCTCTCTACGTCAGTCATTGTGTTTATTAACACAACTGACAACAAATCTATCAGGCAGCTTTTGTTAAAATAAAACCAGAACATTATGAGCAGCAAAGCATTCTGAAGCTCCCACTACACTGTTTCTAATCACTCTGTAGTATGGAGGCAAGCTTCCCTCACACAAGCAGTGTCCCTATTAAGTTGGCAACAAAACAAATGAAAGGAAATTATACGACTGCTGCTTGTTCCTCTTCAAACCAGTATTTAGAGTACCCCCTGAAAAATCCAACTGTAAAGCCATGAAAACCATTAAGAAAACTCACTTCCAAATATATCTTGCAGATTTTCTTTCCCCTGACATAAATGGTGCTTCATAAATCAGCTGTATAGCAGGTCAGTCCTTTGGATGGCTGAGTTAATCACAGGTAATTGGCTTCCTTGTGGTAAAAGGGACAAGTGAACTGTGAATGCAAGGAAGACAGGCATACCCAACAGAAAATTTATTTCCTGACATTTACACAGGAAATCAAGTTTTATATTAACAGCACTTCAGGAAACATTGGAAAATAAGGGTTAGGAATGGGAGCAATCCTAAAACATACTTTACTACTCATGTTTACACCTTTACTAGTGTTTGTGTTAAAAAAGTTTTGCACAATTTCTCATATTCTTTTGCATAAAAGTCATTCAATCTCTCTCTCCATCTGTTACTTTCTACTTGTTTCTATTAAATAATTTTATAGCAATAACAGAGGACTACTTAAACAAACCAGAATACGTAACTGATGTGCTAAAAAACACACTGCACATATAAACCAGTAACATTGTTTATTCACGGTTATGGAAAGAAAGTGGTTAGGACTCTAGGCATTAAAATCCAAAAGCGAAAGTACCCTAACTTTCAGAGGTGATAATCACCCAAAGGACATATCAAATTCCAGCAGAGTTCAGGGTGTTAACTGTTTTTGAATACCAGGCCTCCTGAAAATTTTGTTCTGCACTGTTGGATGCAATCCTTATACGGAAAATTTGCCTTGAGGGCAGCAGCAAACTCTGCAAAGGATCCCTCACAGAAAACTAACAACTGAAGCAAAAAGCTTATTTGTTAGGGGTAGACAAATAAGGCATACTGAGGGATTCACAGAAGCCCTCCTCTCCTGGCCTGTGAATAAGAGCTATTTCTCCCTAGCATCTTTCCAAGCACAGGAAGGTGGAGCAATAATTCCAAAGGACAGAGAGACACGTTGTAGATAACACACCTCACCAAAAACACATAAATTAATAGAAGGAAGCAGTGCTGCAGTGAATGCCTACACAAACACAGACACCACAGACAGATCCATTCTGTTCCTAAGGATCAATATTAAGAGATAAAAACACTTCACTCATTCTACTTGCTGGCTACTCCAGCCTGAAGATTGGTAGAAGATCATGCACACATCCCATTCACAAGGCAGGGGAATGGGAAGAGAAAAAGAATTAAAAAACAGCTTCATAAGTTAAGCAGTGGTGAGAGGGCAACCGGACTTCACCAGGCAAATGTACTAGCCTGCTTTAAAATGTAGCTCCCCTTTTATCCCTTCCTTCTCTCCTTTTCCCACTCTCCTTCCTCACCACTTCACTTTGATTCTTTTCCACTTATGATCCTTGCCTTAAATAACCCACATCAGACTGTACAATCTCAAAATTCTTTTACCCTGTACCCAGTGCCACTCTAACACATCTTATGCACTTTTTTCAACAGCTACCCCTGCCCGGTTTGCCTGGCATTCCAAAGAGTTTCTTCCAGTGAATCACCTCAGCAGTTTTTGCAACAGGGATAATGGCTTCACTGGTCAATTAGCTGGTTTTAGAAGCAGCTTAACAGATTTAAGTGGCTCAGTTTTCCACCTGATGACTATTCCTCTGGTCACTATCTGACTACTCGAATAGCCAGTAATCAGATATCATTACATATACCTTAAAAAGCAACAAGCTTTTGAGACAACTTAGTTACCATTTCACAACATTTTAGCTTTTTAATTGTATTATCATGTTGTTTTCACTTAAAAACTTTTAAACAGTAATGTTTAAAATGCAACGATTAATGTAATGATTTAACAAATAAGCATGATTAAACACATATTTTCAGTATACTATAGTCATTGAAAAATAAGAGGCCAGAAGAAAAGCTTTATGAGACCTTAATACAGCTGCAAGTCATACCAAACTGTTAAAACAGCTGCAAGTGAGGGCAAGGCTACTCTTTCCTACTATGGCACAACTCATCTTTCCCTGACTCCTAGCTCCAAAACTTGTCCATCTTTCCTTATTCATTCCAGCACTTGTTCCTGTATCTTGCTGACACATTTTAATGAATCCTGGGATATTAGTGTATCCCTCTTTATTACACTTGCTCTCATTATTTCTAGTAGATAAAAATTGCTGCTATGTCTATTTTACAAGCAATTGGAGACATAGTGACTTCTTTGAAACGAGCTGTTCAAAGACACCACAAATCACTTGCTTCAAGTGCAGTGGGAGTTGTATTACCCATATTTAATAAATAACACAAGCCAGCAAAGCAAGCCTAATAGAGAAAAGCAAGATTTGTCTGTCTTACCCTAGATGTATGTTCTAAGATGACATCTTATTTTCCTAAGGGAAAATTATCAGGAACAGAGGCTATAAAAGGATTCAGAGGGTGAAAGAAATGCACAGTAATATTGGTGAAAGCAGCAGAGAAAGAGTGAAAAAGAGAGGGACTCTACATCTTTACCACACACAGTTCTAAAAACCAGGAGAAGAAGCCAACTTTTGCCTGAAGAATCCCAGACACTTTCAGTTTATTTTTGTTTTTACTGAAGACTGAAGAGTTTCATTGCCCAGCATTTACGAAATGTAAATGTTAAGATTCAGCAAATATGCCCACACTGGCAAAGTTCAGATTCCTGGTTTGTGCTGGTGCCGGTACATTAACAAGAGTGCAGATCATAAGCTAGTAATAGTATAGAAGGTACTTTTGGCATGTCTAATGATATATGGCCTTAAAGGTCTTTTTACCTACGAACCTATAAAAAGGACAGAATAAAATCCTATGATTTTAAAATTGCTTCCAACGTTTTCATACCGTTTTTAAATAAGGCACTATTTCTTTCAGAATTAAAAAGTGATTTGCAACACTTTATATAGAATCAAAGGCTAAGCATTCATTTAAAGAGCCAAATGCTTTCTTCTCTGCCTTTCGGCTGTGCTCTTACATAGCAACTATACTCAATAATAAAAAAGGCTCAATTCTACTGAGAATTTAGAAATCTCACAGTAATTGCATGTCAAAAAATGGGTTTGTATTAGTATTTACTATCAACATCATCCAGAAAATGTGTCTATACTGTAGTTAGTCTATCTAATTATAGCCAACCACAGGCTACTAAATTTCCAAGTTATTTACTGGTTTTCTTCTCTTTTTTTTATTGTATGGCTTTACTCACTTTCCCCCCTTTGCCCAGCAGTCACATCTTAATTCATTTGTATTTCAGACAATTCTGCAAGGAACACACAAGCACTGCCAGAGTCAGGACCTCAGAATAACCCTTAAGAACTTACATTCTTTGTACCTCTCTTTTGTTCAAAGCCTTGCAAATGAAGCATCTCAACTATAAAGGCACAGAAGAACTCTAATAAGACACCAAAAAATACAAGTCAGAAGAGGATTTTAAATGTATTTCTAGTTCTCAAATAAAAAATTAATCTGGAATATTTCTAACTATACTGTAAAAATATACTATACTTTTAAATTAACAAAGAGTAGTTCTGAACTTTAATGTAAACCAGATATTTAAATCAAGGATCTTTTCTGAGTCTAGAATATTCATATGAAGTGCAAAAAAAAAATAATCCAGAGAGTTGAAGTTGTTACATAAAAAAATTTCCTTTTTAGAATCTCTGGAATAGGTTGCTTAGCTCCTCTTTAGAAAATTGCTTAACAGAGAGAATTCTGTTGTTATTGCTTGTATTTTTAGCAGTCATAATGGAAAGAGGACATTCTTCAGAAAATCCTCAAGCTTCATGTCAAGGATCTGTAAATTGTTTTAACCAGATGCCACTTTCAAGATTTTATGTAATCAATGTTTTTTTATCTGGAAACACTGTTCTAGAGAAACTGTCCAAATTGAAAAATCAGTACAAGATGTCTTCTGCAGTGAAAAATCAGAACAAGATCTCTTCCATCTCCAATTCCAACAGATCAAAAACACTTACAGAAAATCTCTCTGACATGGAATTTTCAGCAACACAAGTTCAAAGGGAAAGGTTTTCCATACCTTTGTTTCAATAAGAAATTATAAGTAACATCTGAGTAAATTTTTACACACATCTGAGTGTTACATATCTGATAGCACTGTTAAACACTTTTCCTGCCTTAATCTATTCTTTCAAGTCTACATACATCTTGATTTGACAAAGGGATGCCCTGGCTGTTACAGCAGTCCCCACTTCTGCTGCTCCAAAGCATCAGGACTGTCTAAAGTGACTTTAGGCATTTACCACTACCACAGCTAGGGACACACCCTATCAGCACTATACTACTCTTCTCAGACCCTACGCAATTTTGGAAACGATGATTAAAACTTACATGGACATACCCATAGAAATCATAAAATCATGAGTGAAGAGAAGGGTAAAATACTGTTTTTCTTGCTAAACTCTAGCCAGACATACTTAGAAAAACAACTGCACAAGGACACAGACAAAATTTAAAAGAGTAGGATAGAATTATGAGGTGTTAACATTCTTCTATTACTTACCTTACCTGTAAAAACAGAATAGGGATTTTAAACCAAGAATCAGCTGCATCCTTTACATTATGATTACTACACAACATTACATAGTTACATAACAAAGTACCTAAACACAGTAAAGTGTTTAGAGATTAAGAAATTACTGTAAAAATAACAGAGTGTGTTGTGAGTAGCAACCAAAATCAGAATGAAATATATGTGCTGGTTTTTTGAATAAATTCTGCATAAATCACAAAAACTTAAAACTGATCCTGAAAAGCTCCAATCATTACACTAACTCGCTCTAGTTTCAAAATTATGGACATAAAAATGTGCCTTTTTTTTCTTTCAACAACAAGAAAATGAAAGCCCAAATTTTCAGTCCATATGCCTGAAGTCTGTGCGTATGTTGACATCATGTCCCACATGTCTATGGACATGGGCTTGCACATACCTGCAAATGAAAGAATAAAATGAACAAAGACTGGGGCAGTTTTTTTATTCAAATTCTTCCTTGCTTGACAAACTGCATCATACAAAACTCTGGTTAGCAGTAATTTCAATGGCCAGTATGATTTGAAATACTTCACCTGCATATACTTATGAAACTTCAAACAGATGTGTCTTTACATAAGTAGTCACCCTAGGGAAGAGTCATCAGGGAAATACATTCTCCCGGCTTAAGTGTAGTTTTTTCTGGCAAAAAAGATACCAACCAAGGTATCTCACCTACCCTATCAAGGCTTAGAGAGGCCTATGAAGCACTACTCAAAAGGAAAGTGAAGTTCTTAGAGGATGCCCTTTTCAAACCATTACACTTCAGATTTTGTTTTTCTGCAAAAAGAGAAGGTGGGCTCAATCTTCTGTTCCCCTCATTTTTCCTTGGTGTCAGAGGAAGGCCAGGCAGCATTTGCACCAAGACTTAACTTTTCAGTGAACAAACTGGTTTCACCACTGTAAAATGAGGTTAAAGCAAAAAAAGGGGAGAAAAAATTTCCAAGTGGTATTCTAAAATTCAGTACTGCCATCTTACTCTCATACACAGTACATCTCTATTCATTCTACCACTCCAAGTTAGCTACTAAAACACTGTGAAAAATAATAAATTCATGCTACCTAACTTACAAATTTTCCAAACTAGCAAACTGCATGAAAATGGCTAAAAGTGTAAAGGTAGCTCAGTATTTACATGGTAGTTTCATGACACCAGGAGTCAAAGCTTCTTTAACAACAACAAAAAACAAAAGCTGCAGTCTAAAAAATTACCTTTGACCACAGTAGAAATCCAGTGGAAAGTCCCTAAAAAATGTATAGATGAAACAGTCAAACAATATTACATTAGAACACTAACTTCCTCCAGTTAATTTACTGTCAGGTACACTGACTGACAAACATTTTAAATGAAAATTCAGGAACACAGAGCAATCCCCCAAAGAAAATATGTACATGCTATTGAACTGCAGAAACACAGCATAGTGGGATATCAGCTCAGTTATTACACTCCCTGTACTTCCTTTTTCTTTAAAACTTCCAGCTTACTACATTTATAAGAACAATACAAGAAACAGTTTCAGATTTAATCACATTCAAGTTCAAAACCATTCAATGCATCTAAGACAGTAAAACCATAACTTTATTGTACTCTTTTGCCTAATAGTTACTTCCTGTTTCTTTACCTTTAGCTATAAAGGCTAACAGGCCACTATTATTTAAACATTATTTAGAAATTTAGAGATTGATAAACTTGTCACTTCCCAATACACCTGCTGCCTGCTCCATTCCTCATCAACTTCTCCAGTTATAATAGGAAAATTCTCACTATTCTGAAGGTTTATAGCCCCTTATGGTTGTTATAGGAATAAATAAGAAAAACAACTCATAAATACTGTTAAATGCTGCCTTAATGTTTTATGAGGAAGAAATATATTGGTAACCACATTACAAAGTAGAAAATTTAATTAATGGAAGAGTTTTGTGAGAATAACATTCTAAGACATCATTTTATTAAATGTTGCTGTTCTTCAAGAAAATATTGTACAAAAAAAAACAAACAAAAAAATCAAACAACAAAATCCAATGTAACAATAGTGATGCTGAATAGCACAGTCCTCAGTATAGCTCATTACACACTAATACATGGCTGAACCACAAAAGTAATCTGGTATCATCTTGCCACAGATGAGTTCTCCTGCAGATTTTCATCTTATTAAATAAGGAAAATAGTTTACTTTTAACAGATACAGTTTCTGGTGATTTGTTGAAGAAACTAAAAAGAAGAAACCAAAGACAAGAAACCTAAGAAAAACAGGTATTTCTCATGTATCATACTCTGTTCCTCCATCTGTGTGGGAGGAGGCCTTTCACATCTTAAAACCATATTTAATGAAGTTATTTGATATACTGCATGCAATGAAAATACATTGGCAGTTAACATAAATATCAGGAATAATTTTCTAACATTCAGATCCTGGAATATAAGAACAAATTCTCCTAATATTTTATTGTTTACATTCCTGTGGATTCCCCAGGACAGTCAGGAGGAATGAAGGCATAACACCATGCAAGACTATACACACTACCTAGTGAGCAAGAATAACCATATTCTGACAGCTCTAACTGCATTATAGCCACATTATTTACAGACTATTACAGTCATGGTGCCAAAGACATACCCAAACTCCTGCTGAACTAACTAAACTCAGATGCTGTGAGCAGGCAGGGTAGAGCAGCAGGACAGGAGACCTTGCCCAGAAAGTAGGTCAAACAAACCTGTGCTGAGGTTTATGCAGATGAAAGAAGACTGGTAAACCTCCTTACACTGCTATAACCTAGTCCTAAATATCATTTGTTTTAGAACATTGGAACAGGGAAAGTCCCACACACATCAGTCAGAAGGGTTTTGCCAATAACTTCACTCATTCCTATGTTTTGTCCTACCTGCATTTCCATACAAAATTTTCAAAATAAACAAACCCACCCCCAACTTATTTTGTTTTGTTTGCATATGCAGCTTTTCCTTTACCTATTAAACTCACTGTCTCGATCCACGCTTTTAACCCTTCTGGCTCATTTCTCCATTCTACTGTGGGGGAGTGAGCAGCTGTGTGGGTCTCAGCTGCCTACTGGGCTTAACCCAGTACAAGTAAGTAAAATTTACTGCCATACAACTTTAAACAGTTTAGTAATTCTAAACACAGGCATTCCACAGCTGCCATCAAACACAGGAAAAATAACCCCCACACACTATCTTAACATAAGCAAGTCTGTGTCTCTGAGTATTTTTACTGAGAACTCCAGCCTTGAGTTCTACAATCTCCTTACGAGCATCTTTCTAATAGAAAACAGATTAGAATGTACACAGGAGAGAATTTAAATAGGATTTAAAACTAAGACCACATCACACTCTCTTAAAACTGTTGTAAAAGCACTTCCAAAATGCATTAACCTAGGTCCTCTCTTCAGTATTTCCTTAACAGACTAACAACAGGAGTCTACATTTGGTAATATAGATGCAAAACATGTCAGAATTTATGTCAATACACAACTGGAGAAAACTCTACAAGTAGGTCTGTGGATAAATATGTCAGGAAACAAGAGGTGCCTGAATAGTTTATTCTGCATAACTGCAATGCAAGGTTGTAAAACATATCTAATCACATTGGGTATTCTTTCACCATAAAAACACTGGGAGTTCATAAAAGAAGAAACACTTGGGACTGCAAGATATCTGGGAATGCCTCTGCTAAATGAAGCATCTTCAGCTGACAAGAACAGATTGAACAAGTTTAGATTTGACCCAGCTTTGCACTGGTAGTTGGACTAGATGATCTACAGGGGTCCCTTCATCAGCATCTTGGGTCCCTTCACAGTTATCCAGAAATCCTATAAAATTTAGATACAAAATTAAAATAAAGTTTTTATTAAATTAACTACATATTTTAACTGATACTTACCATTTATTTACAAACAAATATTCTCTTACAGAATGTGGTTTTGTGAAGTTGCATTTAGATCTTAACCAAAAGTTTTTAAAAGGACAACTCAAATGCCAGTGGAACCAAAATTCCACTAGTGAGAGAAAAACACATATAAAATCCAAAGCAAGTCAATAACACAGCTCTGCCATACAAGAAAGGCAGTTGAAGGGTTATGTTTCAGATCACAAAATTACCTGGAATCTACACTGTAATTATTTATAGTATTTTAAATGGAATAGGTAAAAATCCAGACCACCTACTACCCTATTGCCTTAAATTTGATCACCTGGACATCTGTACCACCACTTCACCTAAAATGGTAAGACTGCTTAGAATGCAATTCCTTTTATGTTACTGACTTCTAAAGCTGGTCGTTCTGTATCCATAGCACCAGTGCATAAAAAATTCTGATGTCATCTGCATTCCACCAAGGGTGGAGGCAGACAAATCCTTTCTCAAAATGAGTTCCCAAGAAATCCACATCCATAAAACCAAAACATCCTGTTTCTATAAATGGAACTGTCAAGCAATCCATTCTAGGACAGATAGGGAGGAACTCTTAATTATAAAGCAATTTCACCTGTATTTGATTTAAAACCTTCCTCAATATTATGTATAATCTTCATTTTTATGTTCCTAATCCATACTGCAAAATGCAAAAGGAGATGCAAGTGAAAAATTATCTGTAGAAGAGAAGTCCACTTTGATATCTTTAAAAAGACACGGTCATAAGCTAGGATTTGTACACTTGAAACAAGTCATATTCTACAGCCTCATACAAATCTACCACTTCATACTATCTACTAGAAGAGATTTTTTTATTTGCTCACACCAGAACATCAGTCATTTTGATGTGGTTGTAGAATGTTAATCCAACATCTACTCAGACAAAATGAACAATACCCTCAAGGAAATCACTAAGTGTCTCATACAAGAAATAAGTTTTATTTCTTCACAACCCAGCATTAGTCAGGATTTTCAAGACTTTCCTCCTTAGAATTCAAAGTTACTGCTGATAAAATCTGCAAGTGATTGAAGGTAATGGTGCTATAAGTAACAGTAAGGCCAAGTTATAGATACATGGGAGCCTGGAGCACATGGTAGATCAGACACAATCGAGGTCATATCTAACTCTGTCATACGAAAGCATAAAAATAAAACAAGGAAGAATGCGATCATAGAATCACAGTCTTGGCAAGTGGTAGCATAAGCCTGGAACAATGACAATCATGAGCTCCCACCAAGTCTAAGACACAAATTACTAAAATGAAAGTTGCGCGCATTAACAGTGACTACTAAGAAATAAGCTGAACACACATTATCCAAGGAATTTATCTACAAAGCAACTCACAAATTTATATGTCCAGTTATTAAAAATGTAATAAAAGACAATAAAACTGTTAAAAGCACCCAAAAACCTGTAAGGTTTCATGAAACTGCAAGATTTGGGACCTGAAATCATATTTCACAGTACAACACCAAAGGTTCATCTGTTTAGGACTGTCTCACAAGCCCTTGCAACATTTAGTAGAGCAATGTAAAATAGGAGCAGCCTCAACTCTGCCCCACACTGCTCTGAGGGTGGTTTCCTCCCCAAGAACAGGCATAGAAGGTGAAATCATGTGCCAGCTCCTTAACACCACAATGCCAAGCCTGTCCTAGTAGTTTAAATCCACCATCATCACCATTAAATCCACTATCATTTATTTAGGCAGAAAATACTGCCCAGATTTCATCAGGAAGCTAGATGGACAAGTGCAGTGGTATCCTAAATTACTGTAATTGGCATTATCCTCCATCCAAACAAATCCCTAAGTTTATTAAATGCAAAAATAAAAAATAATGTATAAACAACCACGGAAGAGTAAATGTCTGCTACAGTGGATTAGCTGATCTAGTGAAGAAAAAATAATAAATGACCAGAAGTTGAAGCTAAAATACAAAATTGTTATGTAATCGCTTTTATTTGTTTCCAAAGGAAATATATAATCAATCATACTATTCTCACAGGCATACTTTAAAACTGAGACAGTACACATGAGCCATAGATTTCTGATCTAGATAGACAGACTCAGCCAGGGAAATTGATGGCCAGCATTAGGCAGAGGGACAAACTGTACCAACATAAAAGTCTGTTTTATTAAGACAAATCAATTGCTTTTCAGCAAGGATAGTCCACTAGCATCAGAATGTAAACAGCAGCACAAAATAAGGTGAGATATCTAGTAAAGAGCAAAAGGACTGACTAAACACACCTGGAGTATTGGAGAAATTCCTCTAAAAGCAAGCAGCTTCTGTTAATAAAGCAAAAAACTCTGGCAGCTTACTACCCTCTACCATTTTCTTTTTTGCAAAACTGCTTCCCAATCATTTATTTACTCTCTTCCACAGGAAAAACAATGTTCACATAATTTAATAACTTAATCATAATAATTACCAATAAAGTAATATATTTCTCCCTATGTTCTGCACACATATTCATTGGGTTATCCTCATGCTATCACTATTTCATGAACCAAGGAAGGGTTCAGAAACATATAAAAAAGTAGAACTCCATCATGTATGAAGTGGAGCAGGTGAAATACTTTTATATATATAACACAATATATTTAACACACAATGACAATGCAAATGCACTAAGACTGAGCACAAGCAACACTTGCTTTTTTCCAAGCTGAATCGATTAAAAGCAGAATACCTCTTGACTGCAAATATTTTTATTTCTATGATGAGAACATTGAAAAACAAGATGGTTTTATTAAGGGACGACTAAAAATCTGTAGATACAGACTAATTCCTTCAAATACTATTAACCAAGAATATGATTTATCTTCAATAAGTACCTTACCAAAAATAACTTTTAAAAAGAGCAAAAATTCTATAAAACTATTTGGCTGGAGGCTACAAGCAAGAAATGTAGCCAGCATATAGAACATAGCCATCAAAACACAAAACAAAATATTCTGTTTTACAGGGACACCTGTATTTAGGAAAACTAGCAAAGTTTCTGCTTAGTCCAGTGAGCAAAATTCAAGGTTTCTGCAGACTGAGCACAGGTATTCTACAGAAGCTGATCTAGAATTACTATTTTTCATTAATTGTTTAGAAAAGGAAGATTTGTGTTTTAGAAATGGTAATTCTGGGGGTAGATAGCTCTCTGAGATGCTCGTGCTTCACTACCCCCCTACCAATAACATGATTAATTTATTCATTTCTTATATTTCTTCATTTAGAACCAACAATGAAATTTGATAACTGTCTTTGAAAAGCCATTCAACAAACCAATCATCTCAAATTTGCTTGATAACAAGTTTATCAGAACTCATTTTATTTTGGCCATATTTCCAAATTACTGTGTTAACAAAGCCTTACACTGCGAAGTCAGAAAACAAAAAACACAATATTGATTTCTTAGCTGATTTTAAAATGAGGCTTCTATGGATGTTTATGAGCTATGTCTAGAAAAACTGTGATTCTCATGCAGAATTTGTCCATGTTGACTTCCCACACAAGAAGAAAAAACAAAACAAAAAAGTGAGTTTTTAATGAATTCTGTTCCTGCAAACTTTACTTTCTTGCAGCACCATGCATTATTCCTATTTAATCCAATATAAAAAACTGTGAGAAAATGCTAACAGATTTGTGAGGCACACAGAGGAAAGCAACCACCAGCCTTTTTTGCAAGTTTTCAGACCTTTTACTGGTATAAGATTTTTCAGATTTAACTAGCCTGTTTATTATTCTCCTATTTCAAATTCCTGGTTTAAAACACCATCCAAAGTATTTAGTAATCATTCAGAAACTTACATTTATAATAAGCACACATTCCCATCTAGTAACCGGTACATTTGTTTCTTGTGGGAGGGCAGTGTTAGAGTTAGGGTAGATTTTTTTCCTTTTTAAAGGAAAACCCTGCAACACTGGATAGAAACTCAAGGAAACTTCACAGACTCGTTCTACTGCCTACATGTACAGTCTCAACTGCAATGCTTGAGTTTCACTGTTCCCACAGCAATACCCTGATTTATTTCTTCATCTCAGAGCCTTTGCCTGTAGAGGCTATATCTTACACTCTCTTACTTCCCTTTAACAAGTACTTGTAGAAAAGCCTCTTTTTCTTCAGGCTACCAATGCTTCATAGATAAACATGGCTTAAATTTTTCTGATAAATGGGATGCTGGAGGGATCCCAGAGCCACATCTCCCATAGCTTAACATTTAAGTGCATAACTAAAATGCTTGAGTGAGACTACCAATTACTGCAGTTCTGTTACTACCACACAGAACTGCTCAACACCAAATGGAGCTATGAGATTCCAGAAGCCATTTTTAGCCCAGGGCACTAGGCCAAAAATAACCTTTTCAGTTCTCTAGGAAGCCAAATGTACAAAGATATGAAGACTGGCAGAAGAAGTACAGCACTTCTTGCCAAAAGACTGATTTTTTTTTTTATTGTGTAAGTTACTACTCTTTCAAATTACCTGATTCTTAACTGATTGCAAATCTATAGTGATATTCTTTGAGACTATTTCTGAGTTGTATGTCTGCACCAGACGCTACTATAAAGTGAGATTCTGCATTGTGTTAATACATTTAAAACCACTCCCAGGACTTAAGACCTTAATGGAAGCTTTAAATCTTTACTGCTATCCCTGCATTTCCAGAACAAAAGTAATTCAAATGTCTCAACATCCATTCATCAAGATATCATATGCTAACAATCAAAAAAAATCCAATCCAAATTTGGAATCCATTCACAGTTTTGCCGCTGATCTGTTCTGAGAACTGGATTACACCATTCAAAATTCCTGCTTCTCAGTTTTTCCAATCTATACAACCAGGGTAACCTGCATTGTTATAGAACAATGAAATAACTCAATGAGAAGGGTTTGCACAGTAATTTTTTAATGCAAACATAGAGTAAGATCAATACTAGGAACAACTAAAAGTAGAAATCTTAAAGTCATTATATTAATTATCTAAAGACTTAAGCTCTTAAAGTCATTACATTAACAGTCAATATAATTACATAAAAGGCTTTCAAATTACAAGAAATTCAAAAGACTGCTTTCTCTACCCTTAGGAATGCCTGACTGGTTGGCTGAATGTCGAAGTCACAGACAGTACACTTCAGCAGAGCAGTAATAGCAGCAATACTGTGATGCAAAAGTGTCTCATCATTCACATTATGATAGTGTCCGTCTTATCTCTAAATTCCCTTGCAAAAATGTTAGCAAATTGAAGTTACTGGTTATTTTAAATTAGTTCATATTTTGCTTCAAATCATAAGATCCACACAACTTGCATGAAAGATTTTTTTGTGCAGAGTCTGCCAGATTATCTTCACTTTTTATGGTGAATTTGAGACAGCATAAGGAAAAAAAAAATAAGAGCAGTTCTGAAGATGGGGGAGAAACTTGCCAATTTTTTTAAATGAAAAACAATTTTAGACTCCACAGCCTTTTTTCCCCCCTCAGAATAAAACCTCATAAAAATAACATAAAACTACACATTGCCAAATTAACAAAATCGTTTTCCATCACAGCTGAAAAGTTCAGTGAATGGAAACATCCATTGTAACACGACTACAATTCAGTAAATCAGTCTTAATTTCTGCACATTATGACTAAGAAGCTACATCATCATATTTATGCTATATAGAAACTAGAAGGAACTGATACTGATGGGTGTCAAAATAAGACAAAGTATGGAAACATTTCAGATGGATGGGAAAAGGATATTCTTGTTCATACATCTTCCTTCAAACACATTAGCGAGCAGGGGGAAATAAAATACCATGCTTAGCAGACCTTGGATGTGACAGGACATGTGTGAGTGAGGAAAAAACCAAGCCAGTAACACAAGGCAATCTCAACGGCTGCTAAGTGGAACACAAGCAAGGAGTAGGCATTCAGCCAGACTGGAATTCAAACCTTGGAAAGGGGATCACAGACAAAACTTACCGAGCAGAGCAGCTACACTGTATAACTGGAAAGCAAAAGGACAGTTTTCTTGAACTGGGATGAACTCAAAAAACAACAGCAAAACAAGTAGCCCTAGCAACACAACATAAAATGAACATGGGAAAGGCTGGGTTAAGTTGTTCCCCTTGATCAATCACAGCTGTCTTTAGTAACCAGGGCATCCTTGTCCTGCCTCAACTGCTGAGAAAGCTCCTTTCAGCTTTGACCAGACACCCATTCCAGAAATCTTCATAACTGTCTGCATTTTTAAATTATATAATATATGAATAACACTATGTTCTTCCTCCTTCCCCACAGAATAGACAGACAGCTTTGTTGTTAATACCCTTGCCCTGCCTTAAAAAGACTGAATTGAATTAATTCAGCTAAGCCTCTCTGTTCTCAAAATACAGTATATAACAGCAGCAATGGTACTACCTGTCTATAGTTCAATAATAATCCCTATTTCTCCTGTCATTAAGTTTTTAAATAGTTAAAAGTTCAAACAGTACAAAAAGTCATTTGTCAGCTTTGCTGACCATGACAACAATTTCACTGCCTTTAAAGTCTGACATAAGGTTCTCACTATACATAAACTACTGCACTTGCATTTTTGGTATCTTGCCTTAGCCTGTAAAGGTTATCCAAGGGTGTATTCTGCTCCACTTCTTTCCTGGGCTTAATTTTCCGATTCAATTTTCTTTTCCTAGCCCATTTATTGCTCATTTTACAAAACTTCATCACTTTCACTGATTCATCTTTGCACACACATTTTATGAACCTGTTTCTTTCTGCTGACCAAACAACAGATCCAGTTTCTTACTCACGCTTTCCTCTTCACAGTTAAATGTGGTGGGGTTTTTCCTCCATCTTATTGATTTCTCATTTTTTTTTTGCCTGTCTAATGTAATACCACAAAGGACAAGGTGTCACTGCAAATAGCATAACCAAAGATGTAGACCTTAGATGCTAAAAAACCTAATGTCTGCTCATACACAATAAATTGAAGTGAAAGCGTCATTTGCAATCAGTTTGGTACTTTTAAACATACTACTTTAGAACATAAACTAGCATTCATTACAGTATAAAGAAATCAAGTCACATGCTATGTTTAAATATACTTCCAAGATGTACTTTGCTGAATTTTATTTCTTCAATTCAAAAAATTATTTGCTTTAAATCCTCCACACACATATTAGTGCCAGCTGCTCCAGCAAAGTCACCTCCTACCAGAAATAAGTATTTATCAGGCTATAACAGCAGAAAATACCTAGTTTATATAGTTATACCCAAAACCTAGAAATTAAATCTGTTACTAATCTGGTATTTTAAAGAGCCACAGTCTTGAAAGGAAATAAAAATATTACAACTACTGCACTTTGCACCAAGGAATAAAATCACCCATCTACAGAAAATCAATATAAAAACCTTATCCATTCAGCAGCACAGGTCACTGCTAACATGGTGCCTAGATATTTTGCCCTTGTTCTGCTTCTCATAAAGACCAAGAATTCTATTCTGATATTTAAAACCACCAGCTACTTCAAGTAATTTCTCTAACCATTCCTGGAAGAACTACCTCATATAATCATCATGAACTTATCAGTTAGCTTTTAACTAAATCCACACAAGCTCAGCTGAACATGAAACAGTTCATGCAGCTTCAAAAGCAAGTGCAAACCTCAGGCTCCAAATTATGTGCAAAACCCCCACTTGGCTCTGCTATGATCATCATCTCACAAGTTTTGACTTTTTGTTTTTTCCTTTAAGAATATTTCTCCTACAGCCTGGGATAGGAGGACAAAGACTGTTATTGTTATTTCTATTTTTAAATAGTTAGGAGGTTTACAGGCATTAGGGTGTTCTGCACCATACAAGGAAAAAAAGAATAAAAAGCTGGCCAGCAAGACACCCTTAGAGAAAGACGCTAGGGAGAAAGCGTTAGAATTTCATAAATGATCTCCTCCCACAAAGATACATCTATGCACAAATTTAGCAGAAAGGAATTAATTCCCCAGAAGCTTAACTCCTCAGCACCAGTCCATGGAACTGCTCTGTATACCTTGCACAACACTGTCAGGGGAGAACAGTCAGAAGTCAGGAGAGGTAATATCCATTTCCCATTTTGACAGTGAGATGCTCATTGAACACAGGGATAATGTTATTGGCTCTTTCAGTTTTACACATCAGAGGACAATAAATGGATACACTTTCCATAATTCTGGTCCCAGCAGAACAAGTTTAAGGTATCTCTGGTTTGGGAAGTGCCATTTCAATTATTTAAATCATATTGATATTAACTGTGAATTAGCAATCTAACCAGCTTGAGAATGTTCACAGACCTAGTAAATGCTTACTAACTGTCAGCAAGAACACTGCAGGCAGAATAACAAGCGGTCAGCCTGTGGCTCAGAGAAGTTACTCATCCTTCCTAGAATGGTCATTCTGATACACAAAACACCAGTCTCTCGATCTTGATTGATCTTGCAACTCTGCAAGCAGCAAAATCACTGGGTTTTCCATACACAGACAAATGGATGCTAAGTTTCCCAAACCTAAACGCAACAGTTAGTATTTTAAAGTATGAATTTGAAACTATTATTTGTAGCATACAGTCTGTAAACGTCAAGTATCTTGGAGCCAAATAATTTTCTCCATGTTTATCTGATTCTCTATGCACACAATTCTCATCTTTATGAACCTAACTGGCATTTTTCCTCAGTTTTACAGATTTGATAGAATTATCCCAAGCTATTACATGCATTTCCCTTCTTTGACCTCCTGTATTTTCAATAGTTCATAAGTTCTCATTCTCTATGACACTTCTGCCTTTAACAGTATCTTTTTATCTATTTCCTTGTTCAAACCTATTATTGCATTGGCATTTGCCCCCTTCATCTTCCAAGCCACAGCTCTACTGTGCAAATGTTAATTCTACTTTGTCACAGTTGGTTCTGCTCCAGCTTCTTCCCCTCACAGGAGTATTCAGTGTTTTTAAAACTGTGTATAGTAACTGTGTTAGGATTCATACAGTCTCTCGTGTTTAAGAGATGTTTGAATCAAGATGCCTTTTTTGCTGAAGACACAATAGAAATAGACCAGGGAAGGACTAAAAGGAGGCTCACAATGTAAGGATATTTGGCTTCTACCTCCCACCAGGCCAGTGATCAGAAGCAAATGGATCTGCAAAACTGCTTGTCTAAAAGCATATGAAAGGGAACCTGTAGCACCTTGACTTTCATAACAGCATTTCTGGAGCTCTTGAGTCAGTCTTTTCCAAGAAGATTGGCCAAGGATGCACAAAGTTACAATATTTCTACAAAAGTCTTCAGCTTTTATTCATTTACATGCACAGCATGTCCAAACATGGATATTCAAGGCAGAGCCATTTCAAAAACTGCCACCCTAAAGGGGAAGTTCACTTTGGGGATGAAGGTTCAACCCACAGCAGAGCCTACTCCTGCTGAAACCAAGGGGTTTCACCCTTCCTCCCATATGATAGTTTTTAGGCTGGCAGCTCTCCTACCTCTTAGCCTGTGCACTAGTTTTGAAGCTTCTCTACAAAGCAAGCAAGTCAAAAAGAAAAATTAAACAAATATAAGGGACAGACACATACACACAGAGTCAGTGGTAGAAAGCCATTAATCCGCTCAAGCTGCATTCTGAAACAGTAACCAGGCAATTGTGTACTCATAATTTGTTCTGTGCAACAAAGACAGTCTAAGCTAATTCACTTTATTTTGTGTTTAGGAGAGTCTAGCAGCATCTGCAAAGTCACTGGCTACATTTCAGCTACAGGGTCATAAATCTCCAAACAAGAGGTAACTTTCAAAAGCATCACTAACTAGACTCTACAGCAAGAGAACTAATATACTCTTTTCAATAGTAGTCAATAGCCTTGATGTTTATAAGATCCACAAGCAAGGATATTGTCAAGCTTCAGGAAGAATAAAAGGGCCAAGAGGGTTTAAATGGTATTCTGCAGTTATAAATTGCTATGCACATCAATGTTTCTAAAAGAACTCTTAGTTTGATAACACTCTTTCCCAAAGCATTGCTTATGAGTGAAAAACAGAAGCTAGAATATGTTGGCACAGGGATGTCCAGATGATCAGGTGGTATCAGAAACTGCTAAATACATAAATATATAATAATATTACATATACTCCTAGATACATAATATTGAATGCAAAATTGATTTATCTTCATTTTTTAGCCATAAGAATTACATCTCCTAAGTTTTGGCTGCAGGGTAATAGTCACTTTATTGGTGATAATAAGTAAACATTTATCCTCTTTCCCTGTCCTAATGTACTTAGGATATTATTTATGTAAAAAACAGTAAGGTTAAAATTTTCAGATAAACACAGGAAGGCTGTAGGAAGGGACTGACTTTCGAAATTAAAAAGAAACAGAGTTATATTAATTTTTTTAGCCTTACAAAGATATTATTTGATATGAGTTTAGATTAAATGAGAAAAATGAAAGGCACTCAGCCTTATCCAAAAAAACCTCACAATTTAATCAAAATATGAATTCAAAATTATGACTTAGTCAAAGTAATTATTAGAGAGAATTCTTAAAGGGAGAAGGGTATATCAAATATAGTTTTCTCTAGTGGCCAAATAATAATCAAGTTCTAAATACGAGTCCATATAGTGGTCATACTTCATATTTGGAAGTGTGCAGTAGCACAAACAAACCAGTCTGGATGTGTGACATCCTGTCCAGTGTAAGCTGCACTTAGAACAGGTGGAACCAACTGCATCTCTACTGCTGTAATTAGGAGAATTCTGAGATGTGAAGGAAGAATTACATTAATAAAGCAGGTGGAGAAAATAAGTAAGAATAAATTATGGTAATCTAATGTGCACAGAATCACAGAATGGTTGAACCCGGACTGAACCTTTAAATGTCATCTAGTTCAACTTCCCTACATGGAGCAGCAACATCTTTCACTAGATAACACTGCTTTGAGCCCTATGAACATCATATTTAATTTTTAAAAAGCGGGGTGGAAACAAGAAATTCTGCTGTTGTTTTTATCAGCAAAGAGGAATGAAAGGAACATATTTCACCTGAACCAGCATCAATGCTCACAGTGATACTGTGATTTTTCAACCATCCTGAAAGCAAATCCATAGGTATACAGTCAAAACAACTATTTCAAAGATGCTGACAGGCAAAGGTGTCTTCAGCACAGCATTGTCCGGCAGGTACAGTCCACTCAGAAGCACTTTTAAATTAAAACATCAGGTAGGAGCTCTTTTATCAAGTGAGCATTCTATTGCACAAAAAAAAAATACACATTCATTCCAAAATTTCATACTGTCCAAAGCAGCAATCAAATACTTCAATTTGTAATTATTTTTTAATAAACTAGCATGTAATTTAAAGAATTTATTTTCTTCTCTGCCAGGTCACGACCAGCACCAGCAAATAATTCCTCCTCATGTGCCTACTCGCCCAATAGAAATGGATGAAGCAGGTATTCACCAGAAAAGGTTCTGTCTTCAGAAACACAATTAAAGCCCACAGAAACAGGCTGAAGTAATACAGTAGGCAGCCATGGTTACATCTTTGGGGCCTCTGCTTGCTCTTTTATAAAGTAACATGCTTCCAGCATTCCCAGAGGTTTGGAGGAATATAATTGCATGCTATTACTTAAGAACTATGTGATTACTGTGCCACTGCCTTCTGCATAACCCAGCCTGTAATAAAAGTGATAAGAATAGCATTTATTATTTTTGAAATGGTTTTTGTATTGCATCCACACTGATGTGGTTTAAAACATCTGACTAAACTCAAGACACTTTACATAGAGGTTTTATTTTCTTCTAACAGTACTGAACACCATGAAAAGTGCTGAGATACTGCCTCAAAGTTCCATCTGACCACGTCACCCAGCACTTGAGCAGAACTCTCAAAGAGTGAGGAAGAAATGTTCTATCTCATTCCTAGAATCAAGATGTGTTTCATGCAAAGAAAAGTCACAGAAGACAAAGCATAACAAGAAGCTGCAGGAATAGAAAGTGACAAGTACAGTTCAGCCTTGGTTTTTACAGAATGTAACTGCAGTAAGAACTAGAAAAATCATACTATCCCATCCCAGCTGCTAAAGGCAAACAAGCCATGCCCCTTTCCTAAGTGCCTCAATTGCTATAAAACATCTGACTTCTAACCTCAGAAAAAAATAAATGCATGAACAGAGAACTTAAAGTTGATCACTTTTTTCTTCCTCAGACCTACAAAAAGCACTCAGAACCTTTCTAGAAAGCAAGCTTCATAATATTTTATTTGAGAATAGCTGTAGACCATCACTTACTTTCTGAATCAAAAAGTATTTCCAGTCTGTAATACTAAAACAGTGTCAAATGCAGACATGGTTTCAGTTTTCTGGAAATTCCCTGCTCTTCAGACCTCTAAACTCAACCCCCCTCACTAATCTCCTCTACATCAAGGAATATCTTCATTTTCCACTAAGACTGGCAATGCCCTCCTCCCCTCAAAAAAAAAAACAGTGAAAGGCCATCCTTGTCCTAAAACCCAATGTTTCAGGAGTTCAGACATATCAGCACATCAGACCCAAAACTGTAAGTCAGTCATTTCAAGGATCCATTCCAAGTAGTACATCAAAGTTTTATATCACGCACATTTATGGAGAGGAAGTAGGAGAGAAAATTCCCATCAAGAATTTGCCATAAGATTTTAGAAATCTGGCCTTAAGCCAAGCATCTCTCCTGTTCATATAGTTGTTCTGTTATGTAACAAATGAAAAAAAAACATGGATTTTTTTAGAAATATATCAACACACAACTTTCAAGGCAGTTCCCATTAAACAGTTACAACAAGCTGTTACAAACAAAACCGTAAAGCAACTATAGATTAACACAGTGTTCTTCTAAAAAGGGACAATGATAAAAGGGCTGCTGTTGTCCCAAGATTAAGACATGGGCTGATCTACACTGCTGCTTATATCAAAGAAAAAGAGAATGAAAACAATTCTACATTTAATTTCATATCAAATGTTTCCCATGTAAACTCTGACAAAACCACAATAATGCTAAAAGATAAAGACTACTTTTTCAGTGGAAAATCAGTAGAACAAGCAAGCATGTAACAAGCAGGTGCTACCTATACATACACACAGCTCATGCCTGTACAGCACATACTTACACAATACACAAATACTAACATGCAATCACTACCAATCAAACTGTTTTCTTCCCAGTATATAATCTCCTCAGTATACAATTTGGTTTTCTAACAGTTTGGTTCCATATTAGGCCATACTAAACAAGCTCAGTTTCTGGATTTCCAAACTATTTCCCTTGTATTGCAGCATGTCTGCTAGACTTCAACTTTAAAAAATAAATGAGATAAAAAAATGCCATACTTCAGAGGGCAAGCTGAAAGTCATTCCTCTAACCACATACAGTTCCCCTACCATGCCTATCCCTTTCATATCTGCTACTGAGTCAGCTAATGGTTAGTATGGTAATTCATGCTATCAATTCATGGTAGTTTCATTCATCAAGTTTCCCTCACTTCTTTTTTTTTTGATGTGATGATGTAGATGCTCAGACAGATCAATGTGAAATCCACTCAGCAACAGCCATCAAGTAACAAAGTTAAAAAACAGTAACACATGACACCTACCACACATGTGAGGTACTAACTCTGGGACAGAGACAATAAGCATGCTGGCAGCGCATGTGTCTCCATACACAGGAAGGCATAAATGCCCTCATGTGCAGGAGTAGCTGAGAATTTAGATTCATGTTATCACACGTCTGCACACAGGTATAGCACCTGCTGTTTTGTGGGACAAGAACAAGTGACTACACATCTCCTGCTCTGCTGCCATAACACAACTATCTCCAGCAGGCAAATGGGGACACAAGAGCATGCAGAGGCCACACACCAAAGACCTTAGCAATACACTAATATTATCTTCTAATGTCGGTTTGCACCATTCTACTGAGTGACACCACCTATAGAAGGGATTAGGTTCCATCACCTGGGATAAATAGGGGTAGGAAAACTGATATGACTCTTTGCAGTGGGTCTGCCTGCCTAGTTGAGATATAAGTGTGCCTTTTTCCTGTTGGAAGAAGGGTGTGAGGGCAAGTTAATATAGGCTGTATACATGTCCCCGCACCACTCCTGCTTGCAGGGTTGTCAGGCATGTCCCTTCTGCAGATTTATGTAATGATGGTGTCCCCCACTGTAGAATACATACAGTGCCTGTGAAGACAGGGATTTCTCTCTACTTTTGCCCTGGAAGATAGATTGCATAGAGCTGGCACATGTGGCTACATGACTGTAAGGACACCAAGGGGGGCTGTTAACCCCGGTGCTGAACAAGCGGCATTTGTGAGAGGTAGTATGCTCCCTGGAGCAGCTGCACAGCAAACAGTCTTCCTACGGACATGCCTCCACCTATGCCATGCAAATAGGTGACATGTTCAGAGACATATGAGTATCTCAATGTGGGACCGCCTCCGTACCAGGTGGGCTCACCCACGAGCAGCAGGGCAGAAGCAGCAGGTATCCACCCTGGCACCGTGTGTACATTCCTCCTGCGGCTGAATCAAAGGTGGGCTGGCTGCCACCGCAGACCTCAGCAGTCAGGGAAGGGTGGCACAGAGACGCACATTCCCCAGAGAGAGAAGAGGACAGGTGCGAGCAAGAATTCCTCACACATTCCCCCAGTGTGCCACGGGAGAGGCAGCTCTGCCTCATCAAACGCCGAGCGGGGGGATGGAGGGGAGCGTGCACATATCCAGCCATATGGAAGCAAACACCTACCTCATACACCAAGGCGGGGGAAATAAAGAAAGCACGGGTCCACGGAGAGATGGGGGTGGGCTCGGCTTCCGTGTGGGGACGGGCCCCGGAGGAAGGCGAACGAAAGGGTGGGGAGTGGGTGTTCGCCTCACAGGGAGGTTGGGGGGCACCAATGTGCCTGAGGGGTCGGGGAGGGGGTCCTGGGCGGTTCAACAAACCCACCTCCCCGTTCCTCGGCCGCCCCCTCCCTGCGCGCCTCCGGCCGCTCGCCCGGGCTCACCTGCCCGCACGGTGTCGGAGAGGTCGTGGCTGAGGGCGGCGGCGCTCCGCGGGAACTCCTTCAGCTTCCTGCCGCTCAGGTTGAGCCCCCCGGAGTGCGCCGCCTCCTCCAGCGCCCGTTCCAGACCGCGGTTCAGCGGCGCCTGCAGACCCAGCGCCCCGCTGCCGCCGCCGCCGCTGCCGCCACCCACCCCGGCCGCCGCTGCCAGTGCAGCAGAGGGGAAGGGCTGCGACTCGCCTCCCAGCGTCGCCATCTTTCCCTCGCCGCTGGGGGTACCCGAGAGGGCCGCCGGTCCTGCCTCCCTCCCTTCTCTCCCTCCTTCCTCCTCCACCTCCTCCTCCTCCCGCTCGCGGCGGCGGCGCGGGCAGGGGGCGGAGGCGCGGGGCCCGGGCGAGGCGCGCCCAGTGCGCATGCTCTTCCCCTCCCGGCGCCGCCACCTAGCGGCGGCGAGGAGCTCCCGGCGCTGGAAGCTCCAGAGGGAAGGCGGAGAGGGGGCGGCTCTCCATTGTTTCCTTGTCACAGCCTTCCTCCTTCAGCCAGCCTCGGAGGCCGGCCCGCAGCCCACTCGGGCCCCTTCTGCCGGCACCCGGCGGAGCTGTCGCACAGCAGGGCCCGGCGGCTGGATGGGTGGCTCGGGGCGGCGGGAGCCTGCAGGTGCGCCGGCAGCAGCGTGTGTGGGCTCGGCTTTCCCCAGTGGGAAGTTGAAAGCTGCAGCGGCTGTTGCCACCGAGCCAGGCCTCGGGGAGCATCTGCCCTGCAGAAGGGCTTAGTGTGCCGTGCTTCTCCCGTAGGGGCCGGTTCACACCTGTCTGTGGCTCCTGGGCACTGCCTGCCCCAGAGAGACCCTCGAAGGATTTGGAGTGAGAAACCAAGCATAGGAACCCATTCACTTTACGGTGGGATGACCTTTCCGAGCGGGTGAGGGTGCTGGGTTTGTTTTATTTCCCCTTTCTCTCTGCAGCTTGGCAAAGCTGAGTCCAGGAGATGGAGAGCAGGAAGGCCGAGTGTTCCCGCAGGGGTTACAGAGTTCAAAGATAAAACAGAACTTGCACATCATCACCCCTGACCTGTGCTTTACAGACCATTACATTTCGAGCGCTTACCCTGAGCCGTGATCAATGGTCGGCATTGAAGCAAAGCCTTCCCAGCTCCAGGAAGTTCAACCACTGAGTGCTACAGGGACGAAGAAGAGTTAACTGGCACAAGGAAATAACCCCAAGTTCCTGAAGAACAGGAGACATTGTAGTGAGTTTAGCAGTCGCAACCAGAAACAGTTCTGAGGGAAAAAGATGTTAAGAAAGTGGGAGGAAGGGTGTTAGAGGTGGGCCTTTTCACATAAAAATATCATAGCATCCACTAAAACCTTGTTCTTTGAAATTAAGTTCTCAGTATCAGCATTTTTCATTTATGTTTTATGTGCATTGTATCACTGCAAAGGCGTCAGCAAGCAGCATAGCAGTGATTTTAAAGAGATGCTTTACATCAAGGAAAGAGCTGTAAGGTTGATGGGTAGGAGGGCGTTATTTTACTGTAATTACGTTTATACTACATCTAAAACACAACACCTGAGCTTAATCTCCAGTGAAAATTCCCCTCATACCTGCTGCTGCCAGTTCTTCATGTTTGATGCAGAGATCTTAGTTTCTGGCATGACTAAGTCAATGTACTACCAGTGCAAGAAAACTTTGGATGCACCAGAGAGTAAATCTTGACAGCATTCCTTGGAACAGCCCCTAGCCGATGTTAAACAATAGTTACCTCAACATTTGTGCCCAGATATCACATTGCTTTTGACAAAGCTTGTTGGTGGGTTGTGAAGATCATATTACCCACAAATTTCCACTAGTCACAGCATGTTTTGGTTTTGTTAAAATGCTCAATTCCAGTTTGCATGCAATCTTTGCCTTGCTGCTGGAAAGCATAAAGAAATAGATAAATAGCTCTATCTTCTCAGCAATTTTAAAGAAAAATGTTGATAAACAGTAAATAATAAAAACATTCAATTCAAATTGAATAAACTGTGAATAAGAACTAACTGCTAGGCTCCCCCTATATATTTTAATGCAATTTCTTAAATGCAAGTTTAATGAACTAAGTACTATATTCTTATACATGTAAAGAAATCTGAAATGCTGTAGGTTTTATAACTCAGTAGATGACTTTGCATGGGAGATTTCCTGGGTATTAAATTACCCAACATTGTGGAATTTTATTTGGAAATTTTAAATATAGAACAAAACATTCAGGAAGTATAGATGAAAAATTCCTCTTCCAGCATCAGGTCTTTGCAGTCAGGAATCAGTCCTGTCTTCTGGTAAGGTTTGTGAAGTTTTCTCAGTAGTGGAACACTCTGGAACACCATGTTCCTTCCTCCCCTACTTCTGGTAAGACAAAATTATTTCTAAAGCTGATTTTTCTTAAAAAAAAAAAAAAAAAAAGGTTTTCTTTTTCTCTTCATTTACGTCACACCATAACATGAATCCTGGGAATTGATTCACAGCATCCTGCTGAAGGGAGATTAGCAGTGATACCTTTCTCAGCCTTGTTTGAAGGACAATTTGTCCTTTGCAGGGGGTAACCAAAACCCAGAGGAGCTACCAGGTTACCCTAGTTGCAGGCAGACACCGTGTGCCCACTGTGGCTGCCTTGCTGGGGTCACATGAAAGGCCTGTGGCTGGCAAAGGCAGACATGTCAGCACAGCCTTCCCTCTTAAGACATTCAACATCAGGACAGCTAGGATTACAGAAAGGCTAGGGTATGCAGGCACTTGGCCTAGCAGGGGTTAAAGATATAGGGTTTACTTTATAGCAGTGCAAGGGCACACACCAATAACCAGGGATCAAGACTCATTTAAATTGCTTTTTAATCTGAGCAGCTGAGATGCAATGCAGGTATGACCTGTGCTTATCAGAAACTGAGTTGAAACTTCTACTAGCAACACTATGAAAACTGTCCATGTTACCAAGACTGTGGAAAGCAAAAAAAAAAAAATCCACATAGCACTGGGGCTGTACATTGCTTTCACTTTCTCTCCTCTCTGCCTGAGCACTGTGCCAGATCTAATTCTGCTCCTATAGACACAAAGGAATAGAAACTGGAAGCACTACAGAAACCAAAATATCAATCACACCAGCACCAGTTTCCTATCTATGCAGATGCATTTGGAAGGTCACACTCCATATATTGACTTTGGTCAGATCACTAAGTGGGCACATCCTGGCACAGCAGCTAAACTAAGCTAGTGGCAAGCTGTCACTCCAAGCAGCCCTTCCATTCCTTGTCCCCACTATTTCCTATGTGACAGTATTTGCATTTGTTTGACTCTTCCATAAGACCTAGATCTGCTTAAAAGGAGCTGCTAGGAGCAGCTCTAGGAGGAAAACGGTGGATACCCTTCAGCAAGGTGATACAAGTGTAGCTGAGGAAAGAAGAATGCAGGAAGAGGAAGTCTTATGGATGGTATAAGAAGGGAGGTGACTATTCTGCCAGTTGGATCATGTGCATGACGGCAACAAGAAAAATCAGAGATGCACAGAAAGTACCCCAGCTGAGGGAGACATGAGCCTTAGAGTTACAGAGTGAATTTCTGTGACTCTAAATTGGTGAGGCAAAGGCAAACGGCAAGGCCCATGTGGCTTGTGACGATCTGAGCTGGGTGGGGACTTACGTGTAGGAAGTTGGTTCCTCACAAGATGCATGAGACATCAGTGTGGGCTCCTGTCCTGTGCTAGACATGTGACTTTCACAGCATAGAGCAGGAGAGCCTCACTTTACTTCAGCATGAAGATGTTCACCTCATGCTCCATGCGCTCTAAGATAATGCTGAAGAAGGAATTGTGTGAAGTAGCTCAGATGCAGTCAGTGTACATCAGTGCTTTCTTCACCTGAATATTGCAGGTGGACGAACTGTCTGGTCTGGAGACAGAAACAACTGATGCATTAAGTAATGTCAAACAGAAAGCATGTGGCACTCAGCCTGCAAGGCTGCCTCTGTTTGGTGCCACACAAAACAGCAGCAACAACTCATGACACGTTATACAGTTTTGGTAGCTTGACAAACAGCACCAGGACAAAGAAAATTACTAGAGGAATCTCAAGAGAAAAAGTATGCAGACTGAAGCATCAGGTGGCACAGAATGAAACATGTTCCTTTCACTTGGAGCACAGACTCCCTACCCGGCACACAGTGGAACGAGCAGTTCATAGCAGACATGCCAGAAGGATTAGTAGCCTACACAGAGCAGACACACCAGGAGAGTGAGTAGCCTACGCAGAGCAGACAATGCACTGGAGCTTCCTCACAGCAAAGCTGGTGAAAGGAGCTTGAAAGGCAAGGAAGCTATATCAGGAAATAGCTCAGAAAAATCCATCTACAGAACACCGACCTCTCAGAATACTAAGGAAAGAGGAAAAAAAAAAGGTGAGGAGAAAAAGAAAACAATTAATAGATAGGAGAATAGGAGATGAGATAGGGGGAAGCTTATATAAAAAGCAGGAGCTCAGAAAGTAGGATAGGATATAGGATAGGATAGGATAGGATAGGATAGGATAGGATAGGATAGGATAGGATAGGATAGGATAGGATAGGATAGGATAGGATAGGATAGGATAGGATAGGATAGGATAGGATAGGTTAGGATAGGATAGGATAGGATAGGATAGGATAGGATATAGGATAGGATATAGGATAGGATAGGATATAGGATAGGATAGTCACTGCACAGGATACATATCCTGCACATAGTGAAGGCCAGAAAAGTGCCCAGTTTCTGCCCTGGCCACTTTCTCCCAGTGATTTTGCTCCTGGGAGATGTCAGAACCTCCCATGCTGCAGAAGCTGGTGGGAGTGAAGAGTGTTCAATATTCTGCAGAATCTGTGTAAGGGACATCTTTACATTCTCCATGTGCACCCATTTAAGGACAACTATATCAGTGTCCTTTTCTGTTCTCTCCCAGTTTTATTTCACCATCTCCTTTACCTTCAAGTGCTTTCTTAATGTCTCACTCTATTTTTAACAATAGGAGCTGAACATTGAAACAGCAGAGCTAAGTGAAATGTATGTAGCAAGAAGGGGAAGGAAAAGCAATTCTTCACCATCCCCCCATCTGTGATCTGTACATCTCTGTTAATATGTAAAACACAGAGCAGCCTGTACAGCCTACATTACATGTAGCAGTTAAAGTAGGGATGTTTTCTGCCATGTGTTGCCTATGGCACTGAAAACACTGCTCTTACTACAACACCCAAGCAGTAATGCAGATTACTGATCTTCAGTGATTCTAACAAATGAAAGAGAAATAGCAAAGTTCCCTGAAAAAAAGCCTTTCAGGGATCTTGCTGCCTTTCCCTGAGCTCATTTGGGCATATATTTGGGCAAGGGTATATCCTTTATCTGATTCATGGGAGCCTAGACAGCTGTTTAAAAAGAATGAAAATAGCTAACAAAGTGAAACAAATGTTCTTAGTACTCTGAAGAAAAATAAAAGAAGAAAATGCCAGTCTGGGAAAGGCTTTCCATAACAGGTAGGGGTAGGGGATAGAGATTATTTTTACAGAAAAAAAATGATAATAGGAACTAGATGTCAAGACCAGTACTTTACTTGTTGATTGGTTGGTTGGTTTTTGGTTTGGTTTTTTTACAAAAATATTCTGAATTCTTAATCCTTGCAAAGAAACAATTGATTTTTTCAAGATATTAAGCCAGGAAATGATTAGGATGACTGCTACTATAATGTTTTTATAGTGTAGAAGCTTCTACAATGCCACTATAATATCTTGTGCTCTGATGTGATACCATTCTTTGTAATTACAAGCCACAAAGATGAGACGTTACATAAACAATTTCAGAAGTTTTATTCTGAACTTATAAATTTACTTTCTTTTTGTGCTTACAACCCAGTTGAAGTTCACACAAACCAGCTGCCAGCTCCTCACATCTTTCATTTGCCGCCACTTCTTTGTTCTTCAGGCCAGTGAGTCCCACTGCAGCATCTCTTACAGGACAAGTCACAGGGCTCCACATCTCTCTCAGCAAGCACTGCCCACCAGCAATGGAGCATGGGGAGCTTTTGGTCCAGTCCTTGAGTGAGTTTGGCTTGTTCAGAGCAAACTTCTAAATGCCTGTAAGATCTCCTCAAACTGCCTTTGTGAGGATGTTTATGCCATGTGTGCCTAAGTTTGGACACTGCAGTTTGTTGAAACTAAGATTTGGGATACTCACATTCACGTGTAAATCATGAAATGCCTTTCCTGAGCTCTATCTGAGGTACCTATCCTAGGCACTAATTCACAGCAACACTGCATCTTTCATTCACAGACGGCGTCCCAAATTACCTGACTTTGGTCAGGTTATAGATATTTAACCAGAGAAGTAAAGAACACTGATTCCAAGACAAGCATATATTTAAAGCCTAATTACCAGGTGCGCCTCATATTTGCAACATATCTGCAATAAAACCTCCAAAAATTGGCTAGCATTTATGTTTTTAACAGAACACCACCCAACATTAAGTCAAAAGCCTTAATAAATCTAAATATATTACAGTACTTTCATCAGCTAACTATATAAATTCCTCAAGCGTGAAATCAAGCTTGTTTACAATAACTCATTTTCACTAAACCATACTGATGGCAATAATTATATTTGTATATGGCAGTTCCTTTGAAGCCTCATGTCATTTTTCTATCATTTTGTCTACAGCTGATATAAGCTAACAAGTCTATAATTAGTGGCTGGTCACACCCTCTGAATTCTGGCACAGACTCAGTATTTTCCCAGTCTTCTGGAATTTTCTGATTCCAAGGTGTTTACTGAACATCTGTAGCTGCCAATGTGTTGGAAGTCGTGTATGATTCTACCATAATACGAACACACCCTGCTATATTCTGAAGAATACTTTTCTGAAATATTTCCTCCAGTTCTGCATCACTGACACTGTTTTTTTCTGCTTTTTCTAGTGATGGACCTAGACCATTTTAATTTTTCCTAGTAATTGAATGATTTAATACTATCCTTGATTGTCATTTGCAGATTTTTATTTACCTATTTTCAGCACGATTACTTCTTACTTTTACAGATTGTTCTTTTTTTCACTTTAGAAGTTTTCAACAACTGATTTCTGCCACTTCTGCCACTGAATCATAACTGATGTTTAGTCCTTTATTGACAAAGGGGGAAATGTGACACTTTTCTATCTGAATAAATGTCTCAAAAATAAATTTCCATATTTATTTTTATTTTCCTATTTCTATTTCATTTCCCATAAACATTTTTCTTAATTTATCCTGTGTCAGGAATTGAATTTTAGGATAGCCAATACACTATTGGTGGCCTGTGTGCAGCTCTTGCCCATATTAAACATAGTCAGATCACAGTCAGTGACCCTGAGGCAACCAAAGCTTTCCATTGTAGCCATTAATTCTTTTTTATGAACAGAGACTGCAGTTTAAATCCTCTCTATGAATTCCAGGAGTTCCTACCTTTTGAATTATCTAGGTTTTTACAACAAACCTGCACATTCTTCTAAAATAATGCTATAGGGAGAAGGTAGGAATGCAGAGAAATTTTTGCCTATTCTTCCTTTTTTTAAAAACACCTGAAAATACTGGTTCCCTGCCCCCCGATTTTGCCTTCAGTGGAGTGGTCAGCACCAGGGCCAGAGCTGCCTGGCTCAGCAAGTGCCGGAGGACTGACTGTAGGACATTGCAAAGTGTTTTGCAGGCAATTGTCTTCTCAGTGGCCCTGTCCCTGAGAGAACAGACAAGGGTCAAATCTGTCTGTGGATTAATCAAAGTTCTTCTCAAATCTGACTTCTTTTGCTCCCAGCTCATCCAGACTCATCTTTTCCCATTCCTGGCTTCTCATTCCCAGTCCCAGCCTCCTACATTTTCTCATCCAGCCCAAATTTCCCCTCATTACCCCATTCTGCCCTTGCTCTATTTCTTTCCAAAATTGCTCACGTGTCCAAGCCCTATCACTGATTTTCCTGTATTTAAACCAAACTAATCTCTCCTTACTATCACCTGCCAGAAAAAGAGGGACATTAGGAGGCCAGGAAAAACAGAACCCAAGGCCTTGACAGCCCAGAGCTGCAATTACACAGTCCAGAAGGAATGGTGTCCAGCTCAGACAGACTTTTCAAGGTATTTAGCACACAGCTGCAGCAGAGATTTACCAAGTGTGCTGGCTGCATTTTTTCTGCCCTGAAAAGTCTACATCTTGGCCATTTTGGGTTCATTTCTCTGGAGATGCAAAGCATACAAAACTCATCTACAGTTAGTTTCATGTCCCTCCTATAAACATAGGGACCAACTGGAGTTTCCAAATGAAAGACAGAAATTAGCATCATTAAATAACACATATTTTCTAGCCACATTCTTGGAAGGGGCTGAACTGTTTTATTTATGCACTTAAATTTCAGCTAAATGAGCAGATACTCAGCAGGGAAACTTTTATTTTCTATTGTTACCATTTGGCAAAGTCACAAGCACAGGGCTTGGGAGTTCATAATGGAAAGCATTGGACAAACAATAAACGGTGCCACTATTAACACAAATGTTTTTATTTTTAGATTTCCTATAAAATCTTCATTAACTATGCAAAGAATTTGATATACTATTCTTCACTGCAATTACATGAACATTTGACTGAAACTCTGGGGAGTCAATGAGAACGAATAGCACCAAGAAAGTGAAAAACAGCTTCTGAGATGGATACAAGTTGAGGAGATTTTGGAGGCAGCTTTATAATAACAAATAGCATGTTATGAAATTGGTCCTACTGGTTAAAAAATACTGGGGAGAGCAGGGGGAGGAAAGTCGGGGGGTAAAGAGCAAAAATGTACCAGAAAGCTAAGGGAAATAAAGCCTTAATATCTATTAGCTGAGTTTGTGTCCCTCCCCACTGTAGTAACCAATAATCTGTTTTGACTGCATATAAGAAAAAAAATAACAATGAAAATACTATAAAGTTATGAACAAAAAGATAAAGAGAAAATAGGAGAGAAGAGAAACTTGAAGAGATTGTCAACTTGGGACAGTGCATTGCACCCTAAGGTTTATGTTAATTACACAGGGTGACAGACAGCAGTGGGAAGGGATAGAAAGTCCCCTTTCTGTGGTTCAGTAATCACTAAATAATAAGAGCATTAAGACAGCAGATGCGTGCTGATACCCTTGTGTGTGCTCAAGTGCATCAGAGCTGGGATCCTTCAGCCGACTAAGAATTGCACCTGGCATGGCCAAGTGCAGCCTTCACCTCATGTTGTGCAGACTTAGGTTACTCTTGTCCTCATTTTGGTTACTATATTTAACTTAGAAATTCAGCTACCTTTTGCCATTTGCCTCACACCATAATACATGAGTCTTTGATAGTAGCACAATGAGTTTGGAAAGTCTCATTTGAAGGACAGGAATCTGGAAGAACGAGACCAAGATATTGCAGTAGGAGGCCTTAAGCAGGAGTCAGGCAATCATTTCTGCATTTTGTTCCCTCTGACTTGAAATTGCTTGCCCAAAGACACAGAATAAGTGGCAGAATCCAAGTCTAGAATATCCTACCCTAAGATTTTAGTGACCATCTTCCCTTAAAGCATGGGCAGTTAGTGGCATACTGACACTGCATTTCCACATTGAATGGCAGTGTTTGAGACTGTTCAGCTTAAGAATATTTGAGAAGAAACCTCTCATGAGAGTGTTGATTCGTCAAAACCAAAATCTTTTCTGTGGAAAAGAAAGGAGCGTGGCAAGAAAATTTGCATTTCCGACCCACCCAAGGATCAAAGTAATTTGTCCTAGGATGGCTGTTGCTGTAGCCAGGTGATTGCAGGCACCTCAGCTGGTTTTGGCACTTCAGCACCTCTAGTCAAGGTCAGTTCAGTGCATCTGCATTGCACTTATGGCTCTGAATGCAGCATAGGCATATGCTCTGAAAGTGGGTCATAGCTTTCAAGATGATGAAAGCTAAATCATACAGCAATTACACTCAGGGTCTAATCTGTTGCACTAAGACTCTCAGTGCACCTTGACTTTTAAAATAACGACCTTTAAGTAGACTGTGTAATACTGGTTCAAAGAGATTTGTGCTTTACATAGTCCTGGTACAATTATTTTTAAGTAAAACTTTAAGAAACCATTCAACCTGCAGCTATTAGCAAAGGTCAAGTGTCTAGTTTGAAAAAAAATAATACTAACTGGGGTAAGTCTGTAGTGATACTTGGTTTTGCTGAACATGTCTCTACAGATCAGACCCCTGAGGAGCTGCTGCTTACCTGAATTGTAAGACAAGCCCAAGTGACAGGTGCTGCTCATCCACTACCTGGCCACCCCAAGGACACAAAGATGTGAGTCCACAATACCCCTGCCTGCAATGAAAACTCTCTTCTCACTGCATTCTCGTATTCAGAACTCCCAAGGCAGGTGACATCCCACCTATGCCAGCAGTGTGGACATCTGTGAGCTGATGAACACCTTCTGCAGAGATGAGAGGCCAGAGAAGTGGGATTTTAACACAACAGAACTGCAGGGCACAGTTTATAACATACAAGAGGGAGACATTTAAAGACACCAGTTTAGCTCTGAGTCATTACTGCCAAAACACATGGAAACAATGTTTAACACTTCTATTTCCATAATATATAGTTCCACTGTCTGGGCCTTTTAACAGTGATGTAGGTTTATGAATAAGATAGATTCGGAACAATAGAAATGTGAGCCTGGTTACTGATAATCTCTTGTTACTTTTTAACTAACACAGGAACAGCAGCATTTAATTTCTCAATGAAAATGACTCAGAGCCTGTTTGTTTCCAACAAGGCACCTTAAAAGATGTAATAGGTGTTCCAACATCCAGTACCTTACAAAAGCTGGGTTATGCTCATGCTTTGATATAGTTGAATGCATTAAAATTTTAAAACTAAGGCATTTTAAATTTGTCAGTTTAAAAGCAGTCATCTTCTATCATCCTTTGAATGCTTGGAGATATATATATATATATGTTTAATTAGTGCTGTCATTGCAAAATTATAAGATGTGACTGGGCTCTTCTTTACACATTGCTACTGATAAAATTTCCTTAAAATAAAAGATGTCAGATATGTTGAGAAAAATACCCAATTTTTGTTTGCCTCCAGTGGAGCTGTGGGCTGGCACAAGCAAGAAATAGAAGAAATAATGTTCATGCTGCTGTTGGCCTGAAGAAATAACATTGCTTCCAGCTTTGAGACCTAGAACTTCAATTTCCATATTCCTCTCTATACAAAAAGACAACTGTGGTTCAATAACCCTCACCAATAAAGGATTTAATTCTTTTTTTTTTTTTCACAGCAGCCAGTAGTATGGGAAAAGGCCATAAAATTTTTCAAGCTCCAAGACAGCCATAAACTTGATTTTTGTGATGATCTCCATATTGCAAAAAATATTAGCTTAAAATATAAGATAAAGGAGGCCAGAAGAAATGGTCTCTGTAGTTCACGGATCATTGAAATCTTAAGTGTAGCAAATACTCATGGCACATAAAATACCTCTGCATCAGGATCAGATGCGAGCTTTAAGGAAGGAAGTAATAAATTTAAAGAGAACTAAAGGGCTTAGGTAAGAAGTAGAATTTTTGGTGAGATTCCACTCAATACGATGCATCTGTGGAGAATTTGCCATATACCACATGAACCAAGCATTGCCAAAAAGGACCAGAACATCTTCAAGTCCTTCTGCCTTCCTACACCTTTCAGTTTCATGCAGCTCTCTAAATCCTTATCTTTCTTACACCAATACCTATGCCAGTTTTGCATGTCTCCAACATGTGGGAACAGATAGGTGTTTTATTACCTTTGGAGTGCTGTAAGGCAGGTCATCTGTAGGGAAAACAGGACACTGCCCTTTGCAGAGCTGAGAGTGATCCAAGGTGCACATCTTATCCACTGGGGATTAGGGTGCTCAGGACAGCTCTCAAGGCAGGAGCTACAGGACTGAGAAGCAAATAAACTGGTCTTGCTAGGAAAAGGGCCTGTCCACCTTCAGCTTTACAGCAACTATCATAGGGTTCTATCAGTACTGGGGGTGACTGGAGTTTAATGATGTTTTCCAAAATCATGACCCCCAAAATCATGACCCCAGAAGCTCATTTACAGCTTCTCAAGGCTCATTTGTTTGCTCAGGAGGAAGAGAATCAAACCAACCCTTCAGTAGACATAGCATGATATGATCTGCTCCTGTATTTAATACAAGTCACTGCAAACATCATTGAGAGACAGGGGAATTCTGGTAACTTTCCAGCCTTAAAAGCCTCTAATGTTTGCTTTTAGCTGCAGTGCTGAAAAGAGCCATTACAAGGACAAAGTAACCTGAAGAGCAGCTCCTTTCAGTGTCAGTGACAGCTTACTAGGTCCTATTTATTCTGCATTTTCCCGTAGAATTATTTATGCAGCCATGCAGTGAGCCACTCAAGGAAATTGATTGGATATTATAGTTTGGGTCTTTTTTAGTTTTTGTTTTTGAGGTGAGGAAGTCAGACTGGGTGTTTGGAATAGATGAGAAGATAGGAAAAATTTTTTAGGGAAGAAAAAAGAGCTAGCAGGCTGGGTGAGAGGGCAGCTTCTGGCTTAACACTCCCACACATGTCAATGCCACATGAGAGATCAGCATTGCTGGCTGAAATACCTCCTATCTCCTCTAACAGATTAATTTTATCTTCAGAGTTTGAAAACTTCTTTTAATCTGAATTTTTATAGTACATTAAAACCTCCAAATGAGTAGTTAAACTGCCTTGTCTTAGCATTTTATATACAGGACACAAAGAAGGAAAGGAACAGTCTGTTTTGATTAACAACTAATTTGATATTTCTTGGACTAAAGGCATTGATCTGTAGCAAATGTTGCTGCATTTATAATTCATAAGCGCAGGGAGTGCCAAGTCCCACTACAAGGACAGAGGTAAGATTAATTATGTGCCTTTGCTGTAAGTTTCCATATGGCACCATATTTTGTTTAGGTTGTTTTCTAAGCTTATTCTTTACTCTGAATATTCTAGGTTTGCAGTGTACACTTCTGCCATAAGGAAATGACTTGTGTATTTAATCTTAACCCTTTGTAACCTATTTGTATTCCTGACCATCACCTCAAGTGCATCTAATCCTTAGTTTTCTCTTTGGCATCAATTTCCCAAGCAATTTCCAGTTTTTATTTTGAAATAGAAATGACCCTCGTTAGAATATCTTCAGCTGGCTGAGTTTTGCCTAAACTCACACTACCCCTGCCTGAACACTGCCCTGCAAACCTTTGCTAGTACACAGAAGGAAGCATCACCTCCCTTGCAGTAAGGATGCCTAAGACAGACCATGAAAGGCTTTCTGAAATTTGTTCATCCTTCGCTGTTTTTTTTTTTAAATGCAGTAAGTAACAAAAGAGAACCGGATGCTTTGTTACATTGAAACATTTCTGAACTCTAGCAGGTTTTCAAGTACACGTGAGAGCTACTGCCAGCCAACAGCTCTAGCTTTCCCCCAGGGCCTTATGCCTGCAGCAGGAGCAGCTCTGCAGGAGCTGCCACAGTGCACAGTGGGCTAGAGGGGCTGAGCAGTGATGCCTGGTGTCATGGCTACACTTCAGCCTCAGGAGTCTCCTTCCAGAAGATTTGTTGCCAGACTCCAGCATGTCCCCAGAGCCAAGCATCAAGATCACTTCCAGCAGCAAGTTGTCCCTTGTAGGCAAAGATTAACTGGGAAATCAAAGATGGTTCCTTTGGAAGTTCCTCGGCACTGGCAAAAAGAGGATACTTCTTGCACTGTATGTTTAGCACACATATATGTATGTTATAATATGCTTATATATAATTTATATATTCCATTGCAACAAAGACTCAGAACTGAGAAACTTGAGTTGTAACTGGATCAAAATAGTTGAACTAGATGATCTTAGAGGTCTTTTTCAATCAAAACTGTTTTATGATTTAAAAAAACCTCATTTTTTATCAAGATGCATTTTGAACTTGATTTATTATCTTTTTTTTTAATAAGTCTTTTTTGAGAAATAAATGGAAACAGGACTGAAAAACAATATTTATATATTGGTTTAAAGTCATGCTTCAGTGAAGAATGTTGCGGTACAACAGATAATTTTGCCTTTTCCTTGCCCTTTGCCCTGCCTCTTTAAGCCAACCACAAGTTAATTCAACAAGCTGAGATGTACTGATCTGCTTATTAAATCATTATAAGCCTATGTCGAAACAATTTCAGCTGCAGCTGAAGCTGAATCAAGGGTTCACACCTAAATCTTGCAGGCTGCTATAGGAACATATCATGGTCTGCTTAACAAACACATACAAACTGAGAATGTGCCACAATATTATTATGACTCTATGAAATGGACTACCCAGACGCAGAGATTGAAAGGCCTCCCTTCATTTCCACTAAGTGAACTCCACTGATCTCCTTGAATCTACATTACCATAGATATGAACTATACTGGATCTAAAATCATTGTAGGCAGAGGGATCTCTTGGCTACAACAGGTCATGTCCCAGCTCAGCCACTGAAAGCTGCCTTTCTGACAGCCTGCATTGCTCATCATTACTTCTTCACCCTCTAAAACTCTGCCACTGAAATGGGCAAGTTGAGAGGCCACTGAGAGCTTACTCCAGTCTATGAGATGCAGTGAAAAATTATATAAAGAAATGTCGGATCAAAAAATATGAAGTCCAACTCCTTCTTTTAAATCCTGGTGCTTTACTTAGAGACTGGCTTCTTCTATAATAAAATATTCCTGAAATTCAGTCCTCAGGAGCTCTCTCTTTTCCCTACTGTTAGCTGCATATGGGCTATAGCTCAAAGACTTGGGTCTTTATTTACAGTGTAAAAAATATTTACATTTTATTTATAGTTCATCAGTGGCAAAACAACACAGATCTAATATCTAATCTTAGCACATTAAGACCTGCGTGTTGAAAACCCCTACATTTTGCAAGCTACTGCAGAAACATATTCTTGTCTTCTCAGCAAGCCCACAGAAAGTGGAAATTGGGCTGCTGATAGAGACTAGATACCTTACACAAAGGTTGGGCTATCCCATATTGCATCATTACATACCCTAGTGACAAATCCAGAGGAGTCACGGATGTCTAAATCTGGCCTTTGTTACCCTAACCCAGAGTGCCAATGCTGGAGACAACCGGTCCATTCCAACTCATCCTGGGAGGATCCCAGCCTATAAAAGAGGTTGTCTGCAATGTCAGAATTTCCCTGGCTGACTGAAGTTCTGCATCTCTACATGAGCAGCAGCAGCACCACCAATGAATTTTGGCTGTGCTGAACAGGTGTTGGAGAACGCCCACCATCCTGGAGTAGGGGCGTCTTCCAAGCCCTATAAGCAGCTGGGCTGGGAAGTCCTCCTTTCACTGTTGCTGGTGTGAGATTTCAGGGCAGCCTTCCATGTTAAATGTAATGAGATAATGATCAGTACTGGCTGATCATTACCTGGCTGAAGTACCTGAGTACTTCAGGTCTTTCACTGAGTGACCATGCTCCTTCATTGCATTTGCTCTCCACTTTCTCAGCCTGGTGCATATGCCAGACAGATAAATTGCCTATAAGATTGTTCTCTAACAATTCCAACAAAGCTAGCCTTAGTAGCTTAAAAAATATCATAAATAAGCATTTGCTATTAAAGCCTGACACACTTTATCTGAAAGAGGATTGATTGGGAGTGAATGTACAAGCAAACAAACCATCTGTCAAGAGATGACAGGGACATGGCAGGAACACAGAAGCAGACAGAAGTCTCTGTTTACAACAAAAGCAAGGCAGAAGCTTTTGATGGCTCTTTGTTGGAAAACTAGGGCCACGTATACGTCTTCCCCTGGGAGTGTGCAACTGACTGGGGACAAATCAGTGCCACCTAAGCTGACAGCTTTATGGAGAGATGTCTGTACCTGAAATGGCATCTCTATAAGCAAAGGAGAAAATGAGACATTTCTAAGACACAGATGATATAATTTTATATGCTACCATCTGCTTCATCCCAGTTCTCTCTCTCTCTGTCTCTCACCATCCCTTAGCTCTGCATAGCAGGGTAGCCAGAGCTTCACACTTTTCCTACTTGCATATAGGACATAATTTTGACCAGGGAAAGACCATGAAATACATCCTGAAACATCTTCCTTGTACCTACTGCCCATCAGAAAAGTCCAAGTATTTCCTGACAGCCTCCACCTATCCCACCTCACCATTCTTTCAGTCCTACATCGCTTCACCCTCCACAGTTTTTTATCTTGCTGGATTCTGCCTCTTCAGCATCTACTGATGTCTAATGAGAACCAGCTGTGTTTTCAACAGTCACTCACAACCTGGTTTTCATCTTTCAAAGGTGACTGTTATCACCTCCTTTCCAGATTATGCCCCCTACACCTCCTTTAAATTGCCTGTCTTGAGAGGTGTATTGATGAAATTGCAAGTAAACATCTTGATTTGACTGTTAGGTTCAACACTTTTATTCAGGGTGACTTGTAAATGAGAAATCAGAGGAGAGATGAGATGGCTCTGAAGACCCAGGTACTGCCAGGCTGTTCCTAAAATGGCTTCGAAAAATGCACGTGTGCACATATATTAATGACTTGGTATATTGCTGTCCCTATTTTGGTTCACTCTTCCACCTGCTAATTAATTTTAAGAGCTCATTAAGGAACTCACAAAGTCCAAAAAGAGCTTGATTTTCCTGTCACCTAATACAGTTGTCTCAATACATGCTCTGCTCTACAAAACCCTCCCCAAGGCCCAGCCCCACTGAGGGCACCCACACGCCCAGCAACTCTGCAATATTTTTACCCCAACAAGAACCCTACTTCCTGTAAATCCTGCACCACCCAGCTCATACCCACAGCTCTTGGGGCTCTGCACTCTCTGCCTCACAGAGAAGAGGGCAACCATGGTGTCACAGCCAGCTGCACCTCCTTGCAAGCTGAGGAAAGCATCTAAGGGGCGTTTTTATCTCCTCTCCTTCTCCCCAAATGAGGAGATGAAGGGGAAGAGGAGTAGTGAGGACCAAAAATGACAGGACGGGGTGGAAGATTTATTTGGGTTTCCAGTGGGCTTCTGCTCTTTCTCTTCAAGGTAAAGCTTGGGGAGCAGCACTTCATCTCCCACCAGAGCCAACAAAGGAAGAGAAGAGGGTGGGGGAAAACTGTGGAAAGGGCCTTTCCTGAGAAAGAGAAAAAGGTGTTTGATACTAAGTGATCCTCAGAGCTATTTGAACATTTTCTGTTCCCCACTGAGCGCTGGCACTGTGTGATCTTGGATGAGGCACAGAAGGTGCCCTTTACAGAAATAACTGGAACCATAGGAAAAGCTGAGGTCTTCACTGAGGCAATGGTGTGTGGCTTGTGCGTACTCAGAGACTACAGCTTTCTGCTGGCAAGGGGTGAGGGATGTGGTCCTCTCTGGAAACTTTTCATAGCCAGCCTTCCAGACATGCTCCATCCCACAGGGGCAGGCCACTGACTTAGTGGGGTTATGCCAGGGTCTTGAGCACCCCATCAGCCCTTTGCCACAGCAAACACCTCCATGCCATTGTCCTGAGCTTGTGCAGCTCAGAGCTGACACTTTGAGCATCACAGAGGCCATGGCTGCCCCTAGGGTAGTCAGTGAAATAAAGGCTCCCTGCTCCCCCAGCTCTTATCCTCCATCAGCTGTACACTCCCTCCCGAGCTACTTCTCCTGTGCTGCATGCTCCCAGAGGCTTATGGGTCACTGCTGCTGGCAGATTTTGATCTGGCTCTTCCAGTTTTGCTACATTCTCATCAGAAGCACAATAATGGCAGCAGGATCTGTCACACGGGTCGGCAAATCGCAGATCCTAACACCCTGCTGAGCAGAGGCTGCATCTGTCTGTCACAGGGCAGAGAAAGCCACTCTGGGTCTCACCACTGCTATGCAATTCCTTTGCATAAAGCTTTCATCTCCTTTGGGCCATATCCTGGTGGCTGTATTTAAGCAAAACTCCATCTGAAGATGATGGGAGTTTTCCCTGCAGAAAGTGGGATTTTTTCCATAACTTTCCACCCATTTCAAAGCAAACATTTATCTAGCCCAGGCTGAACCAGACTGGTCAGGTTAGGGAAACTCTGACTCTTATGTCCCTCTAAAGAATATTCCTGTATACCTTCTTATCCTAGAAAAAAAGATTCTTCCTTCACCCCTGGGGGCATGGGAGCAATCTTATGAAACTAACAGAGAAAATGAAAGGTTGTCTTTCCCTCTTCCCAAATGGTTTTTTATTTGTTTTGGTTTCTTTTTTCCAAATAAAGACAGATGGACATTTTAGCAATCATGGGATTTCCTGGACAAGAACACAAGCACCCCAAGCATGTCTTCATTGCTCCATACTTGCAGAACCTGCTCAGATTAGGACTGTACTGGCTGCTAGGATAGAAGGCAGGATTAGGAGGTACTGGAAGGTTTCCAGGCAATTTTCTTGGAGAAAAATCCAGCGTGACTGCAGCACTGCTCATTTGTCAGAAAAGATCAGTTCTGCAGGTGTCATCCCACAGGAATCACAGTGTAAGTCCTTCACTGAAAGGATAAAGGTAAAATTTGCTTACTTAATCAGACTGAAACATCCATTGAAAATGGCTAGAGATGCATGACCATGATTTCTCCATCCCAGGGAAGGACATGACATGCCAAAAATAGCTCCAGTACATGCAGGCTGCATCTGTACAATGAGGTGGTGGTTCTCCATGATGTAGCCTGACAGGAATGGCTGCTGGATTTCAAGTGGGTGAAGTCTGAGAGCTGGTGGTAAACAGAGAGGGCAAATAACTCTGTGGCAATCTGTTACCACAGTAAACATAATTCTTCCTCACCATACCTGGCACATATAACCACCTTGCTCCTTCCAGCTCGGGGTGAGAGAGGAGGCCAGGATTGCCATTTAAGGGTGCAGATTTTGTGTTCCTGCTGGTGAATCCACCAGAACACCTCTTATCATATTTTGCTAAGACTCACACAGAGCCCTATCTGCATTTTGTGCAGAGGAATTTGTTTCAACATATCAGAAGTGCTCCACAGCCTCCAGGAACCCAAAGACCCTCCTCCAGAGGAGCTACAGGTCTCCAAAGTCCCTACAATACACGCTGGCATGGCTTCTTCCCCACCCCCCTCATAGCTCCTGATTCACTTGCTCGCAAGGAGATTCATGTTTTCTTGCTATTTTTACACACAACAGTCATCCTGGTTGTGTGCTGGCATGCATGATGCACACTGACATGACCTGACATCCTTCCTTACATATATGCATATTTGACTAGACCTTGGGTCAGTGCAGGCAAAATCACACAGGCTGGTCTTTTGAGTGTCAGGCATGCATCCATCTACAGAGACCTTCTATTAGGATAAGCTCATGTGTGTATTCACAAGCCATTATTCGATGCTCTGTTATGTCTGGATGAATAAGACATTCAAATTAACATAATTTATCCATATGGCACTGCAAACCCTAATCACAGGAAGGAAAAACAATGCAGAGAAAGATCACATCCAAATTTTTCAGTGATGACCCCTGATGCTGGGTGCACCCAAGATTTTCCTCTCATGTTTGATACATCTTTGCTTCCCTATTCTCTTTGCATTGAGGACTTTGTTATTTACTGTATTTTTAATATAAAGCTCCAATTAATGTCAGTAGAACTTCTACTTGCAGATAAGGGAGGAATATTAAATAGATCTGCAGTGCAGAGAGAGATGATATTTTAGTTCATTTCATGCATTTGAGTTAGAAAATAACACAGTAGTTGGTTGGTGCCTTAAACTCCTAGAGATTTCAAAGTACTCTGTTCAATATCCAGGCAGAAAAGTTCCCACCACTGAAGGACGGTTTCTTCTGGTGTGAGGATTATTGGCTAAGCCTGGCATGCAAAAGAAAAACTAGCACACTACAGGTGAACTAGAGTAGAAATGTAGAAGGTCTTCTATGCCCAGGTTAAATAGGCAGGTGCTGGCAGCTACAGCAGACAGACAGTGAGGGGCTGAGCTGAGGGCACGGGAGCAGAGTGCAACTGTCCATCTCAGGCAGAGGTTTATAGAGAGGATCAAACATTTTTTGCCTTTATGGGTAATGAGCATGGAAGCTTTTATCAGATGTCTTTTTTAATAGATCTCCAGTATCCCTCACTGGATATATCAGGGGTAATTCAGATGTTTTTTAAGTGCTGAAATTGAAATAGCATTGGACTTCTATATGACATGCATTTCCAAATGTCCTTCTTGTTGGCCACTGCATTAGTGCAGCAAATTTATTTGAACTGAAGTCTTTGTTTGCAGCAGTTAGGCTGTGCTTTTAAACAACATCACTTTAAGACTACCTTCACCTTGGCCTTACAAAGCACCCTCTGTGTGCTTGCTTAGTTGTGGAAATCTCCACCATAATGAGTAGTCGGATCTGTTTTTGTCTTCAAACTCCATTTCAGGAAGTAATCTGGGGCTTTTTGTGCCTGCTCCCACTCACAGCTGGACATTCTTACCCTCCTTTGAAAGGCAGAAAATCAGAGGAAAGCAACATTTTTGTGATAAGCATATGCTGGCAGGAACGCTGCTATAAACCTTGCAACAAAGAATTTAAGAAGCCAGTGTCACAGCAATTAGATTCACAGCATCTATCAAATTATAATTCTAGCAGCACAGAGGGTGAGAGAGCTTGTCACACAGAACCAGCACCTCTTCCCACCTCTCCAAACATTTTTTTTTGCTGGTGCAATTCGACGAGTTACAGAAAGAGACCTTAATATTCCCAAAGTCACTCCCTTAGAAAGTTAAGACAAATACTCACAAATATGTTACATTAGCTGCCTACAAATATCCTTCTATCCATCTAAGCAGCTGCCTTTACTACTCCATCGAAGATGAGTGGAACATGAAAGCTGAGGAGCCAGGAAGATGGCACTTCCCGCTGGAGGAGCAAGGGAAAGCATCCGTGGCTGCGCAGGAAGAGACGTGATGTCAACTGTACTGCAGGAACGGCAGCGTGGGCAGGACAGCTGCCCCAGCGCCGCTTGCAAAGGGTCTTCAGTGCCCTAGCCCTTCTCCCTGATACTCCAAGCCCTTGGCAGCCTGATGGCACCAGGAGGGAGCTGCCCCATGTGTTCCTGGGGTCCAGCGGGACAGGTAATAGTGCGAAGAGCCGAAGAAGAGGAGGAGTCATCTGCTATAGCAGGGAAAGAGAAGCTGGTGAAGGCACCGGGGATTGCTGCAATGCCGCAGCAGCTCCCCGGGGTCTCTGGGCTAGTGACATGCCTTCCCCTTTCGGGCTGCCTTGGCCCGAACTCTGCAAGTGGCTGTTTCTTTGCAGCTACAGCCTAGGGAGAAGTCTGAACAAACAACAGTAGAAACAAAAAGAGCAAGTGCAAAGCAGACGGGAATTGCTTAGGAGCAGTGCAAGCGCTCAGCATCTCACTCCACCAGAAAAGAAAAGGGAGTAAGAGGGGAGGAATCGAGAGAAGCATAATGAAGTCACAAGGAGTTAGGACACTTCTGGACAAAATATGTTGCCCAGATGAACTAAAGAGTACATCAGCAGGTTTCTACTTCTCAGAAGTTTTTTGAATTTAGCAACATTGTCAGGATCAGGGTTTTAAACACATTTATCAGATCCTTGAGCAGTAAGAAAATGCCTTGAAAAGCATGAAAGGTTTTTCTTTGTTTGGTTTTAATTTTTTTTAAAAAATGGTAGGTTCTTTCAATTTGCCTGCTGGTTTCTGAGCCTATAGGGCCTATTTAATTTGCATATTCATGTCATCTTATGCAATGGTTCAAGCCTTTTAAATGCTGTTCTTTTTAATAAAAACTCGGATTTTCCCAGAATCAAATTCCAAGTAATGGCAAAATGCAAATGTTGTGATGGTAGTGATAAATTAGCAAGCTAAATTTAATAAGAATTTTCTGATAAAAAGAAAGTAATTAACAGACTGATTACAGCAATAATTTTTTATATGCTGTTGACCAAAATGCCATTTTATGTTCTTTTTATATGCCCTAAGTGTGGCCTGATTATATTAACATAGGCACAGATCTCTAGTATTTTGAAATTCGGGAGTTTATCATATGCTGAAGTAGAAGTGCAATAATCTGGTGAATTTGTCATACCACCTTTTCCTTTAAATTACTTTATTTATATTTCCATTTATTTTTTAATTTAATTTGTTCTCTCCTTGAGGATCCCCATAAGAAGGTACGAGATTGGAGTGTTTGTATAGGAAAAGTTGTGCAAACTAAGCCTACATGTCTTACGGACTTCTGGGAAATATCTTTTGATAAACAAGTAACCATTCTTCAATGGTTTGCATTTTTGCTTTATTTTTCATCTGAAACTCTTTTTTTCCCACAAAGCAAAGTAAACCTTTTTGTTCAACTAGAGAACAAGTGTCTTCCCCAATGAAGCCTTTTGAGGATGCTGAAGAAGTCAGACAGTTCCAGAATTTTGTGGTGTCTTAAAGGCAGCCATGGGCACCAGCCCATTGATTTAGAGAGGAATCAGAGAGCTAGGAAGGAGTAGGGGACTAATGTTGTGTGACATGATACCCACTGACCCTAATTATCAACTTCAAAGCAGGTCATGGGTAGTGGAGTTATTGCCTCCTGGCAGACAGATGCTTCTGACTTATCTCAGCCCTGGCCGCAGCTCCAGTTAATATCAGCATCATTTTTACAGACTGCAAGTGAACTAAAAATAATGTCAGAGAGCAGGGAAGAAAATACAGGGGGAGAAAGGCCAGTGGAGCTACCAGCATTAATGGGAGGATGGCTAGAACTGGAGGGCAAGCTGGAGCACATTGAAATACTTTGAGTAAGGGAGGGGAAACTCCCTCCTACACTGCCCTGGGGGTGGGGGGGGGCTGGCAACATCCAAAAGAAAGGACGTACAGGAGACCAGGAGTATGACACAAATTTTTAGAGCGGTACTTGGGGGTTAGCAGTGAACAGGAGCAAATGTCACACCAGAAAGTGTGACACTCTAAAACAGGGCTGGTGCAAAAGAAGGCAGCTGAGTTACACAGTCTGCAGATTGAGTGAGATTAATAAGCTTGGGCTGGAGGGAGAAAGAAGATTTAAATCATTTGTAGTAGGATGAAAGCTTTTCCTCATAAAAGTGCATGACATAAAGGCAAAATACAGCCTAGTGCTAAGAGGCATTGGAAAGGAACTGTGCATCCAAGCTGCAGTCCAACAGGGAGTCCTCAACATCAGTGAGAAGAAACTTTCTCTGGTCCATTTTCTTGTTGTTTGTTTGTTTGTCTGTTAAAAAGAGGGAGATTTTTATGCACTTTGTTCTTCACTGATGTCTTCCATTATCATACAGGAACATAAGCAGATTCTAATCCAGGGATATTGTAGATCAAAGTGGTACCTCAGCTGCTGCATCATATCGGATATGGCTCTTGTAGTGGGACTCTAGTTTTCCCTTTTCAGACAATTTTTCATCAATTTAAAAAAACAGATCAAGGAAAACAAAAAATAGAGGAAAGTGCTATTATTAAAATAAAAACTTCCTCTTTGAGCTCACATGCCAAGAGACATCCAGCAATCATCATGGGAGAGTGCAGCCTCCCCTTACCTTTAGAGACATAGAGGCAGTGCCATTTCTCTGCATTAGGTACTCGCATTCTGTCTCTCCAGCTCTGAGAGCTACCTGTGTAACCATGTTACAGTGTCTCTACCAAGAAGCATAACATCAAACAGAATTTTGGGGCTCTGAGAACGAGACTGTAAGAAATAGCCTATGCTTTGTACCACTGCCAGGGTGCCTCTTTGGGCCACTCAGCTGTTGGAGACATCACTACAAGCAGCTGTATTAATCAAATCATGGTGAATACCCAATAACTTGGACATTCCTGCAGCTTCCCTCTTTCAATGCAGCTAGTTTAATTCTGATGTTGCTAGGATATATCATCTTAGAGAACATAAACTCTATAAAGCCTTTACCAACAAGAGGATTAGAAGAATCTGCCTGCCAGCGGATTATATATATGAAGTAAGAATAAAATCAAACATAAAATATTTCATTTCTGACTAAAATTATGTAATTCTGTGGACACATAGATGAAATGGTCAGGATGGCTTTATCTGTTGTGCACCCCCAAAAATAATACTCTACTCCAGCTGTTCTCTCAAGACACATCTCTGCAGAAAGGCAGTGGTGGCTTAGGGAATACCACAAACCTCTCTGTCATCTGATTAAATGTAGACAAATCCAAGGTAAACATAAGTACCCACTGCTTGACCTAGGTAACCTTATTTCCGTTTATTCAGTGTCAAGTCTTGAATGTTTTTAGAGAATGAGTCATTTCACTCTAACATGGGGTGGAAATTGTGCCATTGGAGTATCAGGCCAGAGGGGTCCAACTCCCTTTGCAGGGCACTCCACTAGCCCTTCCCAATCTGGCAAGGGTGGAGCAATGCAGTAGCTGTGCTTGCTCATGAGCCCCTACCTAACTGCATCAGTACAGCAAATACACAGACACCGCCATATGTATATACACATACATATGCACATATATATAAAGCCCCAACAACATAGGATCTCTGTGTATACGTGTCTATATATGTGTCTATGTATAAAAACTTCTCCTATGTTTTATTAATCATATTCAGGTATCTCAAATTTTATGACACTTTCTCCTCTAAGCATTGAATATGTCACTAGGAAAAATCTGCTTATACACATCGGGCCTTTCACCTCTTTCTCAATGCCATCTAATTGCTCAAACATTAAATTGTTGCATTCCAGCAGTCAGTCTTGGACTTGACATCTGTATGTGGACCAGTGTGACTCAAGTAACCAGGATCCAGCAGGAGTTCAAGTCTGTCCTGATTTTGGCTGGGATAGAGATGATTTTCTTCACAGTGGCTGGTATGAGGCTGTGTTGTGGACAGATATGGTTTTGTTGTTGCTGGGTAGGGATTACGCAGAGCCAAAGCCTTTTCTGCCTTTTGTACTGACATGCTGGCAAGGAGGCTCAGGGTGCATGGGAGATGAAACAGCCAGGACAGGTGACCCAAACTGACCAAAGGAAGGTTCCAGACCATGTGACATCATGCTCAGTATATAAAGTGGGGGAAGAAGGAGAAAGGGGGGGACATTTGGAGTGATGGCATTTGTCTTCCTAAGTCACCATAACAAGTGATGTGGTCCTGCTCTCCTGGAGATGGCTGAACTCCTGCCGGCCCATGGGGAGCAGTGAATGAATTCCTTGCTTTGTTTTACTTTCATGTGCAGCTTTTACTTTCCCCATTAAATGGTCTTTATCTCAACCCATGGGTTCTCCAGCTTTTACCCTTCTGATTCTCTCTCTGATCCCACTGGAAAGGGAGTGAGTGAGCGGCTGTGTTTGGCTTAGCTGCTGGCTGGGGTTAAACCATAACCAAGTCATTGCTCAGTGGAGTGTAAATGCATGCATGCAGATATGCTCATACCAAAATGAATAGGATTAAATTAATGGATTGCCACACTGGTTGGTCAAAACCATCTTATTTAATCCATGAAAGAGTCAAATGAATTGCTTGTAAACCTAACAGGAATACTGTGCATGTCCAAATCATGCGTTTAGCCTGGACTTAACTTCAAGTTTTCCTCCACAGCAAAACTCTCCCTTCTGTGACACCCCTAACATTTGGGGGCAAAGTCAGAAAGTGAGGTAAACCTTAGTGAAAGAAACCTGATAATATGCCACAGATATCTGTGCCTAAATGCTATACATCCTTGTGCTTAAAGCATCACTCAATGGTACTCAGCAAACCTTAGACTGAGGGAGAAAATAACTGGAAACCCATCAGATTTTGAGACTGGTCTGTACTAATCTGTAGTTATTTCTCTACTGTGCACTTCAGTGTTTGTAACTGTCTCTGCATCAAAATGATATGCTGTTTGATCTTGACATTTTACCTAGACTTTGACCTCAATATTTTCCACTTACTGTCTTGGTTGTGATGTCTTTGGGAGTCTCTTTGGATCTCCAGATTATATGGAATTTCCCTGATATTCACCTCTTTATGTGACCTATGTGCCCTACTCATTTGCTCCCACACTGATGGCCACATGCTTGGGCATGGATACCCTTCCATAACACCATGCATTTTTTCCCTATGAATGTTCAGGATATTTCAGTCTATGAGATCCCAGACAGTACTTTCTTTTTTACCCACACCAAATTATAGACAATGAATTCTACTTCTTGTTTTCTTCTGAGCTTTGGTCTTATTTCCTAATTTAAGTTCTCAAGCTCATTAATGTTGCACCTCTGGGAACTTACTGGTCATGCAACTCTCCACCTCCCTTCTCTTGTCCTGCACAGCAACACCACAAGTCTCATTAATTCTTGCAGCATTAAATACTGTGAGAATCTCACATAGCTTGGGCTCTTTCCTTCATCATTTCCACAGAGCAAGCTCTCTCTCTTTAACAGGTCCCCAATTCAGCTCTTCCTGAGGATCTGGTATTCTTCAGGCCATCATAGGGAGACACTGGGATTGTGACAAGTTGCAGCAAAGCCCAGTATGTTTTTCGCAAACCTGAGCTCTAGCTGAGCTGGCTAAGCCAGAAAAACCTGGTGTGCTTCCTCACACCTAGTACAAGCACACTCTTAGTGGGCATCAGGCTTAGCAGCAAGCACTCACATGCAAAGGAGGGCTCCTATCAAGGTATCTACAAATCCTAGTTATCCCTGGCAGGCAATGTTAGGAAAGACCATATCTTCCCCATCACCATATGACAGGCCACCAGGACATCAACAGGAGCAGCTAAGACAGAGAATTCCCAGAGCATCTCCACACCCTGTTACAGGTTTGCCAAAGTTCAAGTTTTCTCCATCAGACCTAGCTGAAAATCAGCAGAAATCTGTGCTTAAGTGCTACCAAGGTCTTTCTTGGGAACAAGAATAGTCTAAGGTGAGTCTGTCCCCAGAGAATAATGGTTTTCCAAGATTTTCTAGAGAGTAATTTCCTATCAGAGTAACCGGAGTTTTGAGTCAGGACAGAACAGAAGACAGCTTATGAAATCCTGAGAAAAAATGTTCTCTTTCAGATAGGCTAGGTGGTGCTAAAATGTCTTTCAATACCTGAGAGCCCTCACTGTGATTAGGACTAGTGAAAAACTGTCCAAGGTGTTGCTGCACAAAATGGCTTGAGGGCTGCTTGTTGTCATACACGTAGCTCTGATCAGCACAGCACACTCATTTCAGTCTCATTAGCAGATGTCCTTGAGGTGTTTGAGGCTAGTGCCTCAAGACAAAGAAAGAGGTCTGCAGATCAAAGTATACCTTTGATCATTCAGGACATTATTTTTATGAGCTGGGCTAAAACACCGCAAATTCCACAGATTGAAGCATAATGAAAAGGTCAGAGAGCAATAGGTGGTAAAACCTGTCACTCAATTTCTAAATTCAGAGGTGGCTTTCTCAACTTGGTGGCTGCTGGGCAGCATGATTTATGGCTTTGCCTGCAGGAGGTAACTCTACTGCTAATAGCTATTTGTTAAACAGAAGAGCTGGGTGTCTCTGTCCCTCAGATCTTCTTCCCACATTGTGGCTTTTGCTGCCAGCATTATGTTTTAAATCATGACTTCAAAGGTTTATAGGAAGCTCTGTGTTTGAAGACCTATGAATCCAATACTGAGGCAAGAACAGTGTTTTGTGTTGGAAAGCAATGGGAACCTGGATTTGCCCTGTATAGAAGTCCATGACACATACAAAATAAGGTCCTCTGCAAGGGAGTTTGTGTGGATTGCCGGTGCTGGGAAAAGGCCGTCAGGGAGGCTGTATAAAGGCAACTTTTCTTTGTCTTTCCAAGGCTGTTTCACATTTCAGATGATACAAGATGTGTGCACCATTTCATTTGGGTAACCTCATTGAATGAGCAGAACTGAAGGCACATGGGGGAGTCACATACCACGGACAGAACTGACTGGAATGCTGGGGTGGAACATATATTTTTCCAAACTACTTTCCTTTAGCCCTAAAATGTTACTGTTTTTTGTCAGAGGAAATGCTTACAAAGTTCAGCTGTATAGGCTGTGAAATACTTGCTGTTATTCTCCAATGCTTTTAGCATTTTTAGATATCTCTCACTAAACAGACATACACACATCTAGACATACACCCTTATGACCTGTTTGTGACATAACACTGTTGCTGAGCTGACTTGGTCTTCGTCAAGGGCTTTTTCTTATGGATCCTGCCCATCTGTCCTGGGGCCATTAGCCCAAAGAACTCAGCTGGCAACTAGTATGACCAGTGTTAGGTAGAAAAACTATGTGCTCAGACATAAATAAGCAAGATGTCACTGAACTGTAGTGGAGTGCATTACTGCAGATGCTTCAAAATATTTCATCAGTGCACTCCAAGATCATTGAGTGACAAGATCTGTCAGCACTCAGAGACATAAAAGTTTTGTTCTGACTATTCACTGGGTTCTGTAAGTACCCATAATTTAGTATTCATGGTTCTGACTATGTACATTTTTAAACCACCCTGACAGATGCAAAGACTGGAGGCCCAGCTTTCAGCTATGTCTCAGACTAGATCAGTAAAAAGTATGAGTAGTTGCCAAGACACTTGTGTTTGCAGCGTGACTGCTGCTGGGAGTGACAGGGCTATAGAGGTCTGATCTTCCACAGTTCTTCAAGGGAAGTTGATAAATTTGGCAGAAATCCAGCAATGGCAAACATGGCTTCGAAAGGGTGGGAACCACTGACCCAGTTTTATGTTTGTCCAGATCATTACCCACAGGAAAAATTCACACTGAGAACAAGTTCTCTCTCTCTCTTTTTTTTTTTAAAGATTACATTACTTTGGAAAACAATTTTTTTAAAAAAAAAAGTTGAGTGGAATGAGATTGCTTTTCCTGACACTCTCAAAAACAATCATTGTTTTCCCTCTTCCTGTGCTGCTAAATCACATTGCGAGTCTTATCATGCTTTGGCTTCGTCAGGCAGGTCACATGTCAAGATCAAGACAAAGCCATTCTGAAAGCTGCACAGCCCTCGCCTCTAGACAGACCTGTGCTTGCAGCAATGCCAACAACCCACAGACTCTACTTAAATATCTGCAGTAGTTACTTCCTACCCCTGTAGTCCCAAGTATATTTCTGAAGTCAGGAATATCTTGCAAATATTCTGCTATGAAAAACAGAATTGTCTTTCAAGTAGCAAAGTAGGAGTAATTGGTGTTGCAAAATTTCCTTCTTGTCCCCAAATAACAAAAAAAAAAAGAAGTTGTTACCACAAAGCCAATAAATGTGCTTCAGGGGTCATTAACTTCAAATCTGTTCTTTTGGAAAAAAGATTAAGTGCAGCACTGTACCTTATCCTGAATCCCCTGCCAAGCTTTGTTTAGAAACAGCATTTTACTGACAACTTTTTTTTCTCTCCTGTGAGAAAAACATGCTCACCAAGGACAGAAGCTGACTGCATACAGCACCTGACTATATAACAAGTGCCACCCTAGACTGCTTAAGTGCTTTAAAAAAGCCTCTCTTATCTTTTTATTTTAGGGTCTGGTCTGGCAGTGATAAGGGAGTTTAATTGCTGCAACTCAGGGAGCAGCACTGCACAGGAGGTGAGCAAGCACTCCTGCCAGCCACTTTGTGGTCCCACATCAGCATCCGGTGGCTTTGGGTCCCCCACATCCTGCCAAAGAGGTTCAACCAACTCCTGCTGCAACCTCCTTTCATGCTTTTGATAAGAAACTGCCATGAAAGGAAGCAGAGAGCAGGAATTAGGAGATTCCGGGGTCAGGATTTAGGAGAGGGGAAGGGAGCCAAGGTAGGAGAGGACACCTGGGTGTCCATTTGGGGCAGAGCTCAGTGGGAGGGTGGATGAGTGCAGGTCTTTCATGGCATGGGTGGTCACCTCTTGTAAGAGAGCCATGACTGCTATGGGATATTTTATGGGGATAAGATTTTCCTTTTAATTGTGGATGTGTCTTTCAAGAATTCATTTCAAATACCTCCAGTAGCCAATCAATCAACTGAGCTCCAGGGCACTATTTACTTTTTTGTAATTGACAGTAACATGTTTTAAGAAATTTAATGTATCCTGCATGTCTTGATATCAGATAATGCAATTCTCCCCAGAAAGACTGAAATTACTTTAGTTTGAAGCCTTACATAATTAAATTTTTAACAGGCTCACTCGTGAAAAATATTCAGCATTTTCTCTGCATCTGAAGTAGGAATGGCATCATGAGTTCTAAGGGGTTTAAGATCATGAGAGGAGGAGGATTTAGCCTATTTCTTAATAAAAGACTCCTGAAATATGTTAAAGCTGATGTATTGAGACTCACAGTATATAAGTCTTATGAAAATATGTAGTATCCAGCTTTCTATCAGATTGAAGTTACTCAGGAGAAATTATAGCCCCCTGAAAGTCACTGGTTTTTCAGAGAAATCATCTTAGTCAGATCAAGACTAAAACTAAAATGTGAAGTCAAATATTTAGGTATGTGACAAAAGCCCTTTTTTGTTCACTAAGAACTGTTTTAGATAGAAACTGTACTTATTAATGAGAAATAGCCAGTTCTGTCTTGTGACTTACATCTCATGAGTGCATGATATAGTTAATTTCAGCACATGCATTATTAGGTCATTCAATTTTAATGTTATCAAATTAAAAAAATCTTGTGACACGTTGTGAAAGAAATGTTAAACTTTTGATAGTATCACTTTGTCAACTGCATCTAAGTGATCATTCAAGAATTTTAAAGTGTAAGTGAAAAATTATTATCTAACACTGAAAGAGATGAAGAAGGATTTTTGGGTTTTGGGTTTGATTTTTTTTTAAGATCTAGAAAAAGAATTAAAATTCCTTTTAATGCAACTCTATGAGATAATCATCCTCAGAAGATATACCTAGATATTTTCAAGTGTCTAAACTTAGTAAAAGTGAGATCTCTCCTGCAGTTATAAAACTCTTGGAACTGAGAAAATACCTGTAAGTGTTGCTAAACTGCTTTTAAAATCAAATTGCTTTGCTGTATATGAGAGGTTGGATTAGCTAGAAGAAAATATATTTTTTTCTGCTAGAGAGGTATCATCCAAAGTTAACATCTTGCATTATCCAAAGGTATTGATAACACTGTGAAAGGTCAAATCACTTGAACTTAGTTAACTTTTTGTACTTTCAGACATTCTTTGTGTAGTTTTAGCACCATCTTGAAAATAATAAACAAACCACGATTGGTTATTCCCCTTTCATATCTGTGTAATAATGAACTATCACGGAAAACCATTTGACATTTTTAGTTGAAAGTATAAATAAAAGAATAAGATGTATTCAACCACATCTCCAGCGTTTTATCTGTTGGAAAAAAGCTCACACTTGAGGACAACACAGAAACTTTCAACTTACCAAATGTACCTTATCAGCTCCTGGCTAATCTTGGGATCAATATTATTTAAGTTACAATCAAGACAGTGGTCTGTATGTCTAACTATGTGTAATACTGCTGTAGCAGAAGCAGCAGCAGCCACCTCTCTGTTAGTAACAAACCAAATAATTCATCCATTAATAATTCCTCCTATGATCAGCTCTTCTTGCTCTTAGTATTCCTTCCAGTGAAAACCACTTTATCCACTATGCATATTGGAGCAATACCATGTACTGTGACTAATTCAGCTCAGTATTTATCCCCTAATAACTGCGTAGGATAAATTATCTTTAGATAATAAAAGGAAACGTATGAAAGGTAATCTTAGGATAAATTATCTTTAGATAATAAAAGGAATCATATGGAGGGTAATCTTGAACGTTCTTTCAAGTAAGCTAAAATTTCAGTTGGACTCAACGATCTTAGAGGTTTTTTTCCAACCTTAATGATTCTATGATTGATTCTATCATTCCTTGAAATGCATTTAAACCTGATATTTTTACATTTGTACATTGCTTAAAATTGCTTCTCTATGAAGACTGGAAAGAAACAGGACTCTTTAATTTTACAAATAATTCTTTAACATGAATGTAAGTTAAAGTTAAAATGCATAGAGCTACAACAAGAGAATTTGGGGGAAATGAAGAAGCATCCAGCAGAGATAAGTCTAGGTAATTCATTCTGAAGTCCTCCTGGAGAAAGGAGTTTGCTCTGTTCTTTTGTTCCTTTCTCCCAGGAGGTTACCTATCCAGGCCATGTTTTTCCTTCTGCAAACAACAGAACTGTGGCCATACCCACTTCAGTTTTTTGGAGGGTTTTTCCATCTCAGTTCACCTATAAAATCCTTACCCAAGCCTTGACCTGAACTCAGAGAGAAGCACTCGCTTTTCCATGTTGAGATTATCAGGGAGTTTTTTCTTCCAGTGGCTACTTTAGTATCATAGAGCCCCTGGTGCAGCACACTCAAACTTCCACTGCTGGAGCTGCATTAATTATTTTCAGGGTCCCTGCTGAGACCCCAGTCTTGATATCTCCAGGCCATTTTATAAAAAAGTATCTTGACACCATGGCTTAAAGCCCAACCCTGCACACTGTGCTCACAGGAGAGGCATATGAATGGAATTTGGTTTGGTCTCTTACTAGATGGATAGCTCCTGACCTTCCCTCTGAGGTGCCAGATGTCCTCTGACAAGCACAGAGTGGGCTCCCCCCAGATGTGCACCTCCACCCAGATGTGTGCTGCCTGGGGAGGGGGCTTGGCAAACCTGGGGGTGGAGATGTGAGACCCTCTGAAATCACAAGTCGTACAGCAGAAAGGGGCAGGAGGACTGGGTCCATCCTGTAAGCAAACCAGGCACTTGCCTGGGACAGACAAATTAGAGGAGAGTGTTCTCAGAACTGCAGTGTGACTTGGCTATCTGCCACATGGATTCTCACACAAAAAGTGACATTTTTGGTTCATCAGTTACATGGACTTGTATGCAAGGGCTTGTTATCCAAGCAGTGTCCTGCCTTCCCAGGACCACCAGATTAGCCCCATGAAGGGGCAAGGGCAGCCCTCTCTTTGGGCTAGACCTTTTTGTGTGTTCAGAGACAAATCAGTAATAGCAAGAAAATGTTGGTTATACATAACCAGGATTTAATGAAGAAGCCACAAACCTTTTACAGGAAAGGAAAAGAAAACGGCAATAAGAACAGAAAGCAATTTCTTATTGCAGGGACTCTTTCCTTAGAGTTGCAGTCCTGCCTCGAAGGCTGTGAGGAAGAGGAATCTGTGTGTGCTTTTGGCTGCCCTGCATAGCTCTGCTGACCAGGTGATCTCACCAGGTCATTTTGATGATGATCTGTGGTGTGTCCTCAAGGTACATTTATGCAGTCATGTTTCCTTCAGCAGAGATATGATTGCATAAACTGAGGGCTGAAATAAGCTCATCTGAAGGGAGTCAAAGCAGTTTCCCCTTTGGGCACAATGGTAAGTAGATCTGCCAGCCTGATGTTTATGGTGGTGCTGTACAAGAAAAGCATTCCTCCACCTCATGGCTAATGCCTACCCATATATTTATAAATGCGCTTTGACTGGGGCAGGTTAAATGCTCAGGGTCCAAATCTAATAAAAGTTCAAATTTCACTGATACTGTACCCATTGCCCCTTCATCTCATTTTATTTATAATAATGATATTTCTTGTTGTAATTCTGTTACATCAGGATGTGGTCTTCCTTGTAATTTTTCTAAGTTTTCCTCATATGACATGATCTACATTACCAGCAGGTTATGAAAATCAAAGGAGATGTAAATCCTCCTAATGCTGGCATATCTACTTTAGTATATTAAGCTACCAGTAAAATACCTGAGCAAAAATGAGAATTAAAATGCACAGAAAATTCAGTTTCTGTTAAAGTCTTAAATCAATCCAGATGCAGCTGACACCTTCCACAACCTTTTCTGTGGTTGTGGGTATTGAAGTGAATTAAAGCACATACTGTCTTGCTGATATGTGAGTGTGAATTAATGCTGGTATAATCAGTGATATGTATAGCCCTGGCACGAAACATATGCAAGTTGAAAGATAAACAGCTTTTGCAAATTATAAGCACCTCTAACTGAAAGAATTTTATCATCAGCCATGGTACTCAAGTCTGTATTTCAGTCCAGCAAAAGGGCTGGAGAAGTTTCAATGAAAGTTATTTGAATAGAGAGCAATTACATTGCTCTAAATACGGAAATACTGAGTTTTGTGCACTGGAGTGACTGGAGCTCCAGAAGCTGCTATTATTGTAAAACACAGTGACAAAAGGTAAAGAGCACTTAGGGGTTGCCTGGGGAAAAGTTCATTATTACAGATACATTGTATCAATGTGTCTGCCAGAAAGGCTGCTTTGCACTAAGGAACTCCATTAACATGATTTGTGTCTAAAATTTATTTTTGTCAAACCACCTACTACATGTTTTATGTGTGTTGCTTCCCCTCAGCCAGGGAGGGCAAATAAATTACACTTCTGACATCATCCTCATCATATTTCTTCGCTTGCTAAAATTATTTGGATTGATTTAAGTTGAACTGGTATAATTTACAATTTCCCTTTGCTTTTATTTTCACTTTTAATAGCCCTCATAATTTGCAGCCTGTTGTTATGGTTTGCAGCGCTAAGTGCATGACAACATGGTCTTTCCTTAGCTGGGCAGTGTTATAGAGCTCCACCACAGAGGTGAGGGTGGGGCCGTGGTTTCGGAAGATGCCTGCAAAGAGTAGGGTTGTGCTGCAGCACCACCTTTAGGCAGAGAAACCCCGCCGATGTGCAGGAAGAGGCATTATTATGGTAACACCCGCAGACAACGCAAGTTATTAACACCCAGCAGCATTGAAACTGAAGACCACTGTGACCACTTCTTCTGAATGACATGACTTTTCATGGACTGGTTCTTGTTTCATATCTCCAGATCTGTGACTGTGAGTCTGGAACTGCCTTGAAAAATCAACATTCCTCTTGTAGACATTGCTCAACACCTCTTCCAGCAAAATTCATCACCCTTCTGCCTCTTAACATTCTCCTTCCATACTGTCTCTCTGATGCCTTTCTTTTTTTTTCTTTGTATCTCAGAAAGGTTATCAAAATACTACATGTTCTTTCCAATTCAAAATCTGCATGAAGGAAAGCAGAAAACTTGAGCTGATGTTCTATAACTGCTCTGGAAAATCAGCAGGAACTTCAAACTTAAATCAAGCAAGTTAGGAAAAGTCAGACTGTTGAATATAACCCAGTGTGATATATCATAGTGTCATTTAGTACACAAATAAAAGTTTATCAGAACGGAAAAACTTTTAGGTGTCATAAAATACAAACAATTCACACTTTAGGCTTCACTTGAAGATGCCATTGAAGAGGCATTCACCTCTTTCCTTCGTGTCTTTTTGTTTCAGTGGGAGACCCTCATGTAAAAATCCCTGCCTCATTTTTAAACTTTACTTGTTGGTTTAAATGAGTCAAATGAGTTGAGCCTTGCCATCCTAAAGATTTGTGCATTTTCTCCGAATCAAGGTACCTAAGAAGTGCAATGCTCTGGTGTCTTAATTTTAATTTTTGAGATGCTAAAAAGAAAGAAGTCTTTTGTTTTCCTTATTTCAGATTTTTTTTCCAATGCTTTAAAATTTTTCTGGTCTTCTCTCTGTAATTTTTATCAGTCTGTTTCAAATGAACCATGCAGATCAGATGCCAGACTGGTTAACTGGACCCTCAGCTCTTGGCCCCAGATTGCTCCTAACTAGCTGACTCTGTCCCTGGCCATGGTGTGTTCTCTTTGTTATTACTTGGATGTCCTTTCATGTGGCTGGGCCAAAGCAAATCAAATGTTACAATAAGGCATTTCAACAAAACTGCTATTAATGTCTTGCAGCAGTGCCTTGTGTAGCCAGTTGAGATGGAGACTGATTGTGTTGCCTGGTTAAACATTGTCCTGAAGCAGCAACAATGCTGGGGTAAAGTGTGCCACACTCTCTTGGAGTATCTTGCTGCTCACAATCATTGGCTCCATTGAATTCAGAGGTACCATCCATGCATCAGAGTATAATTTTTCTTGAATGGCAGCAGCAACAGTCGGTTAAAGTTCAAAATTACCCTCTTCCCTGGATGCATGATATTTCTTGAATTAATTATGAAAGAGAAGATGAAAGGAATATTCCAAAGATCTGTAGCATTGCTTTCAAATCCTTTCTGAGAGTCCTATTTCTCCTACAAGGAAAATAAGAGACACTTTAAAACAAGGATTTAGGAATATCACTTCGTAAAATTGGTAGATGAGGACATACAGTACGCCCATTTGTGATTAGTAGCCTTCAAAGGATTAAACTGATAATGTATAAATTAACTGATTAAAGACTTCATTGGAAGACTAATAAATCAGAATGAGACCTGCCTGTTGCATTTCAGCCTTACTACACTCCATTATTAATAAGTTCTGGCTATTCTCGTGGTCATATCCCTGTGCAAGGGCTTGCTGACCTATCAAAGCAAGATCATGGAGCAGCCTGTGCAATCCTCCAATGTATAGTTCTATTGACTCCACATTCAGTCTAAATCAAAATGGGCAGATAATGCTGAGGATAAATGAGCCATCAAGTTTCATTCACTCACATTTTTAGAATTAGGTCAGGGCTTCAGTGAGTATTGCAGAATTTCAAACTCATTATGAAGGTGGAACTGTGTCAAATGAATATATAGATTAATGTTAAAGATAGACAAAATAATAGATGCAGAACAAATATTTGCCTGCTTTAATACAGTGGCATATTAGGTCTTCCTCTTAGAGACTTTCTCAGCTGCAGGTAGGGTTGGAACTTCTAGATTTATAAGCCTAACAAAATGCAGTTGCTTGGTGCTTTGTCTTTCTTTTTTAATTTACCAACAGGCCCCATTTTTATGCATTTTTTTAAACTATAGGTTCAAGCAGAATCAACTTTATTTTTTATTGAATGAAATGAGAGAAGGAAAAGGGAAGAGAAGACTGCCTGCACTGGGGCGTGGGGGGAAGCTGCCTGTGGTCTTCTGAGTCTCCAATTATATACACATAAAAAGGTTTGCCCCCTGCCCCTCATTATGGGAATCCTCTGTGTAGAGCATCTCACAGTGGGATGATGTAATTTTATCATTCATGCAATGACAGTGAGTGGCCCATTACTCAAACAGTTCCTCCTGGAGGAAGGGTGGGTCCAGGAAAATTTACACAGCTACACCTAGTTTTAACAGCTGGCCCACTACCAGAGGATATCCAAGTAAACTGCCCCACCTGGCTTCAACAGATGATAGTAACACTTTAGAAGACATAAAAACCTGTGCTACTAGAGACTGGTTCTCTAGGGAGGCGGTTTAGTGGGAGACAACTGCTGTCCTGATGTTTTCTGATCACTTTTTAACTGAAATGCAATGTCAATATATATATCTTTTTCCCTTGCTCTCTTAACAATAGTTTTAACATTTTCTTCTACTTTCATCATCTAATTGTGCTGAACTACTTTCACCCTATAATAACCACTGAAATAAATGTGGCAAAACAAATGACAGCTTTGGGTCAAGTGCTCAGTCTGGGTTAGGCAGTGCTGCTTCTTTTGGCAGATAACTTTGTTTGTATTCCTGAACTACCCTTTTGCGCATAGAGGGTTTTGAATTATGTTTCTGCCCTGTCAAACTCTAATTTTAACTATCCAGCCTAGAGACAACTGCACCAGTCATATATTTAATGATGAAGTGCAGAACCTCTTGCATTATCCAGATAAGTTCCCCAGGATGGTTTGCTGTGAAGAGCACTTGCACACCTGTCTGTGTCACAGCCTGAGCAGTAGATGTGATGTGCCCAGGATATAGCACACTGACAGACACTAAATATGGACAAGGGCAAGAGACCTAATGCATTCATGACTTGTCAGAGCTAATGAATATGCAAAAAAATAAATGAATATACAGGAATAATTTCTCTGCTAAGTCTTGCTTTGTTGTTTGCTTTTTTTTAATGTGGCAGCTCTTTGTCATAGGAGTGTACAGATGCACTTAGGAATCCCATGGCAGCCTGATGCTTAACCATATAATATGTACATGGTACAGGAGAAAAAAAGTTAGAAAAAAACCCAGAAAAATGGTATTTCTCAATATGCTTCTAACATCTTTCTATCCTCACTGTAGAGAAATACTATTAGAGAAGCATTATAAAAATAAAAGATAATAATTTTGAGGAGCTTATGATTAAGCAGTTATAATCCACTGTAGCAATCTAATTTTTTTAAATATGCTCTATATCTTTTAAATTATTCAGATGTTAAAATTATCTGTTATGGGTCTTCATGTTGAGATATACTCTTTGTTTCTTGTTTTAATACTAAAACTAAACCCACAGATAACACCGAACAATTGTATTTTCCAAGGAATAGTACCAGGTTTATAAATGGATTTAGCCTTTAAAACTGGTTTGGGGAAAAATTTAAATCCCACTATGAAAAGACTGTGATAAATTTTACATCTGTTTAATTCACCTGATTTACCTAGTTTCTTCCTAAGGAAGGTAACATGGTCACCTGACCAACACAGGCATGATGTTCATTGTATGACCATTATCAATCTTGTGCTGTGCTTTCATTTTTCTCAAGATGGGGGACAGACACAGGTCTTAGTGCTTTTCAGAGGGACGCTCTTTTTCAGGCCAAGTTTTTAACCTGGTTTCAGAAGGCAACTGTGCAGGAGGAAGGAACTTTAATTTCCTCCATTACTGCCTGATACAAACCAACACTCAGTTAATTTGTTACCCCCTTCTGCCTGATATGCTCTAGTGCCACTCCATTTATCTCTTACATTAGGTCCAGGGTTACCCCTTCACTGGTCTCTTCTTATGCTGTTCATAATACTAATTATTTTTGTATGGCTTGGTACTATGATAAGTGGGCAACATTTAAATTAACTTGTCAGATTTACAAACCATCTCCTTTGTTTCTGCAAATTTTGTAAGGTGAGATAATAATCTGTAATAAGTATATCTGTGATAAGAATCTGCTGATTCTTACATCAGCAGCAAATTTCAATGTTCTAGTTCATGAGTGACAGATTGTTTTCAGCTGTTGTGAAGCAGCATATTTCCATTTAACCCCATAAAGCAGAGGGCTTTAGAGAAAGCAAGTGTCTGTCCTAAGACTGACGTTACCTGAAAGTATCTTAGAGGAGCCATTTGGAGTAGAGAGATGCTTGGACTTAATGGCTGCACAGGAAAAAGGTTAAA
>VWYI01034787.1:0-27190 GCA_013399455.1 Anthoscopus minutus | reverse complement strand
GCTCCTGACATCCAGATCGGGAGCTGCTCTGGTGCCATGGGAGAGAGCTAGCCCGGACTCTGGCACTGTGTCAGCTGGCGCCCAACAAGAGTGTTCCCCTTTGGGTCTGAGACCCCACAAAGAAGCTGTGTGCCCCATCGAGGGGTACAGTGAAGTCTTTTGGCCGTCAGCTACCCCAGTATTAGCAGGCTGGCTTTTGCCTGGCAGCACCCTGGAAGCTGGGCAGGTCGCTTCTTGGAGGAGGACCTTCCCTGTGGCTCCTGTCCAGCAATCCCAGGGGTGGGCTCCCAGACCTTTATTATTTTTGTTTCTTTTGTTCTCATTTTGCCACAGGGGAGGGTGGATTTTGCTGCGTAGAGATTTTGTAACAGCAGTTTAAGATGGATGCTAAGTTCTTTATGCAGCAGAGGGGGATTTTTGCCCAAGTTGTGGGAATCCTGGAGGGTGAGGGAAGCATTTTTCAAAGGGTTTGTTAAAAAGATTTAGCCGGTGGCTTTTTCTCCATTTCCCCTTGAGTGTCCCCAGAAGATGTGGGCTCTGTTCCCTTTTGGGACTGAGTCAGTGTAAAATTAACTGATCTGATGAACCAGGGGGATGCTTCAGCACCAAAATTTCTTCCATTATTTGTTCTAATTCAGCTAGCATTAATATGACACGCGGAGACAAGACTCTAAAACTCAAAGACAGAATGAGATTTAAAGTAGGTATGTTTATTCGGCCGGACGCATGTGGGACATTTCCACAAATACATGCGTGTCCCTTGCTTACACACGTGTTCTTTTATCTCCTGGAGTGTTACATATGCATTAAGTTTTACCATGGGTCATTTCCTGGCTCCCCTCCCTCTCTGCTCTGTATGCTAATCAGCTTATCAGTCCTCTGCGCCTGTGCAGCTGTCTCTGGTGGTCGTCCCAGGCTTCGGGGGTTGTAAAAGGGAGGAAGTAAGGATGGTCTTCTTCGGGCTGACTTTTCGACCCCGCTGCTTTGCACATGCCCATTGATTTCTTGGCCACGGTCCAAGCCAGGGGTCAGGATCCATTTGTTCCCAGAACATAAGGAGCTCCATTTTTCAGTTATCTTTACACCCTGTATCCTGTTGTCCATATACATTCTTCCTCCTTATCAGGCCTCTTCTTGCTGTCTGGCACGTAGTCTCTTCCTTTCCCATAGGCCAGGATATGGTATATTTTCACGTATCTTCAGGATGTGGCCTTAAGCAATAGCCATTATTTTATATGCCTATTACTATTCTATACCTTCTAATTTCTATGATTAATATCTTCTAGTTCTAACCTCATGTTTCAAATAGAGAGATCAAGGATGAAGGAAAGGCCACGGGAATCTGCTGCAGTTATCCCTTCCCTCTCTCCTTGACTCTCTTTCCCCATGCCAGGGGAGTCACGCAGAGCAGACTGCACCGCATAGGGCAGCCAGGCAAGCCTCTGTCTCCCTGGCTCTCTACATCTCCCCCAGCACCCTAGCTCTGGCAGTACTGGCCATGCTGCCAGAGATCCTTCTCTTAAAACCTCTAAACCCTACCCCCAGTTTATACTCCACTTCAAACCTCCAAAGTTATTTATTTTAATGTACCTCCCAGTTCTCCTCAAAATGGCTCCTAGAGAGCACAACATTACAGGGACTGCATGGCCAGGCCCATCTCTTGTGCTCCTCCTTCACTTTCTCCACTCTTCTCTCCACAAAATGAGTCCCAGGGAGCACAAAACGGCAGGGACCACGCAGCTGCCCCCCCCTTGTGCTCCTTCTTCCCACAATCCCTTTCTCCCTACAGTTCCTGCCCCTTCTTGTTGCACCTTCAATCCCTTCTCCTGCAGCTTCGCCTTTGGTTCCACCCCTTCCTTCTCTGTCGGTTCCCACGGGCCACACCCCCTTCCAACTTCTGGTTCCTGTGCCTCTCCTTCCGGTTCCCACGCCTTAGGGACTGCATGTGAAGAACCTGGAAACCAGAACCCGGAACAGGAGGTCTTTCTTCTCATTGCTCCTGTTACAGTTAGTAGTTGGCGTAGTGTGCTCCTGGAATGGAAGCCCTTCTCAAACTAAAAAAGGAGCTTTGCAAGGCTCAGAAGAAGTTTGGGAGAGGGAGTATTTTAAAGTTCTATTGAAGGCCGATTTCTCCTCCAGCCTACTGGTCCCATACGACCTTAAGGATTTATTTGCATGCCTCCTTTCCCCATCTGAATATCTACTGCGGGAAGGAGCATGGAAGAGGTCATTCTGGGCCATCCATTCTGAGCTATTGCGAAGCTCCCTAAGTGCCATTGTCACACTGGGAAACATAATAACAAATGATCACTTTAGCAGTGATGGGGGGTGAGCACAGACAAAGGATCAGGCCAGAGCTCTATCAAGGCCGATCCTGGATCAAATAATAGGAACTGCAGAGAAAGCCTTTAATGCCTTACCATCTCATGAGCCCCAAGTCAGTTATGCTACTATCAAACAGCATCCTGATGAATTTTTTATAGATTTTGTTGACAGGCTAAGAGTGCAACTTGAAAAGCAGGTGGAGGATCCAAGTCTGCATCCAACCCTACTATTGGAGATAGCGAAAACAAATGCTAATGAGGTCTGTCAGAGTGTAATAGCAGGAATGTCCTTGGATCCTCCACCTACTTTGATGAGCATCATGGCAGCCTGCACAAAGAAATCTGCTATCAACATGAAAGTAGAAGAAAGAAGAAAACATCCAGAAAAGATGGTAGCCACAGTGATGCCTGCCGTTCCAGTGCCCCCACCACCTCAGTGTGCCGCTAACCACCAATGTGCTACCACTGTGGGCAATTGGGACATGTGGCTAGGTTTGTCCTGCACCCAATTCCTGTGGGCCAAGGCAATTAAATAGGGGAGGGGGGAGGACAAAAAAAAACTAAGGGGGCAGCACGAGCCTGTTCCATGTGATGAAATAAATAAAGCGGGTTTTGGGGGGGAACGGGGGGTATCACAGAAGCATTAACTTGATGTGGCAACCAAAAACACCTATTAAACTGATTATGGTAAATGACATACTTTTTAGGTCCTGGCACTGGACTGTTGTTGCTGTGGACCCACTGGAAGGACACAACCTTACTGGACTAGACTGTACTGGGGACACATTGTTATCGGGGACACGAAGCATACACCCTCGGAGATTGAGATCAATTCAGTCACCCTGCTGGCTGACCTGGCTGGGCTCATTCTCCTGGCACGCTGTGTCCACCCACCCTTCTATCTGGCCATGGGGCAGGTCATCACGGAGGCCATCCCCGCACTGGGGATCCCAGTAGATGATCATGCACCAGATGTCTACTGGGCAAGAAGTGGTGGGTGAGGACAAACCCATTATTAGCTGTAATATCTATCATGGTGCAGAAACACTTAGAATCAAAGGATTGTTTGATACGGGTGCAGATATGATGATCATCCCTGAAAGGAGATGGCCGTCACATTGGGAGTTGCAACCTGTGGCAGGCAAAATACAGGGTGTAGGGAGTGCTCAGTCAGCAATGATTCCAAAGAGCATTGTACAAATTGAGGGGCTGGACGGGTAATTGACAAATCTGTGCCTGTTCGTTGTAGATTATAAGGTTTCCTTGTGGGGAAGGGATGCCATGTCACAACTGGGGGTTCGTATTGAGATCCCAAAAACCCCTCGGGATTTTTAGTGGTGGCCACTGTGGAGTGCCCTGTGCAAAAGCTTGATTGGACCACTGATTCTTCTATTTGGTTAGATCAGTGGCTGCTCAACAAGGAAAAATTAAAGGTGCTCAGTGAACTTGTGGAGGAGCAATTGGAGAGAGGCAGTATCATTGAAACAATGAGCCCTTGGAACTCCCTGGTGTTTGTCATAAAGAAGCTGGAGAAGGACAAGTGGCATCTCCTCCATGACCTCAGAGAAATCAACAAAATCATTGTGGACATGGGGTCCCTTCAACTAGTGATGTCATCCTCAACAATGCCTCAGTTGGTGCCTCAATTGTAATCCCCTCCCTCTGCTCCTCCCTTCTGAATTCCCCATTGGTCAAAGAATTGCACCCTCCCCTTGAACTGCCCCCAGATAAAATCCTGCGCACAAAGGTGCTTGGGGCTTCTCAGTGTCTGATTTTCGAGGATGAAACTTTTCCGTGGAACCCAAACTGAGAGCCTCCTCCTCAATCCTTTCCCTCCTCCTTGCGCTGATAGCTGGGAAGTGCTGTAGAGCAGCAGCTCTAAGGTTCAGCTCCTGACATCCAGATCAGGAGCTGTTCCCCACTCTTGGTGTGGTGTCATGGGGGAGAGCAAGCCAGGACTCCAGCACAGTGCCCGCTACATGGAGAAGTATTCTGTTCCACATGGAATGATAAATGATCTGGTTTTTATATGGGATATTGATAGGGCAGCACCACCTTGGGAGTTTTCTGCAGTTTGCTCAAAATGTTAATATCCCATTTTTCTAAGATACCATAGTTAATGGGGAAGCATGACATAAGTAGATGTAATCTCAAGTTCCAGCATTCTTTACAGAGCTTCTCTCAAAATCATCTCAGATGTCTATTTGTTGTTTTTCATGAGAATACCATTAACTTCTGATCAGTTCATCTGTTGGGAATCGATTGTGTTCCCACTCTTTGCAAAACTCTTTGCAAAAATTAATAATTTATGGTGATTACTCCATGAGTGCACAGATCTAGCATTGCTGATAGCATGTACTGTCTCCTTTCTGTCTACTCTACCTCTTCCACAAGCAGATGTCAACCTGCACGTCCATAAAAGCTGAATGACCAAACTCTGCAGATTTATGTATTTTTATCATATTGCACGTCTTTGAAACTTCCAGGTTTTGGGCACATGTTATGCTACCAGACCATCTCTGATTTTTAAGTCAATAAATAACATTTGAACACATGTAATGACTTGACCCATGTGAGACTTAGAACTATCCTCCCATAAACTACGAGTGAGTTCTGTCTGATATCTTTGTCATCTTTTTGATTGTGTGGCTAATCTGAAACTTTCTGCAGCAGAGACTTGATGGTGATTGAACAAAGGGATCAACCTCATACCCACTGGCTATCTTAGCTGCAGGGCAGCTTGTTGGATTGACTGTTTGGGAAGAACAATATATAATGATATATAATAATATATAATAATATCTTTTTCTTCAGCAACTAAATATTCTCTTCACCTAAAAGAAGTGCTCTGACTTGAATACTGCCGGAGCCATAGTTGAAGTTGCTTTACTGCCGTGCACAATGTTTTTGAAGAGTATCTTTGGCTTTCAGATCTTCCCTTCTTTCTGTGCAAAGACTTGGGCTCTTGGACTCTGCTGACAAAGCATCCTGACATTTACTAGGCTTCTATGTGGAATTCTGGTCATTCTTCAGGAGGATGGAATTGTTTTAGGAACCCCTATATACAAGCAGACTAGCTACTTTATATGATAATCAAAGGCAGAGATTTATGGTCCGTGAGCTTGCTTCAAAAACTAGTCTAGAGCCATTCTTCCTGTCCTTCAAAAAAATCACTGGGCATAACAGCCTGTAACCCTTACTTCAAAGATTCAGATTTCCTTTGATGATCTTAAGTGGCTTCCCCATGTCTTCAGTCACTTCTGGTTCCATATGTAATGGAAGGGAACTTGACTGGTACTTTTCTGGCTTTATCTTGCTTTTTAAACTAGAGATTTTGCTATTCTGGATTTATTCTAAAAATTTTGTTTTCTGTGTGAACTGAACTGAAAGTTTCCAGCTGCATGGATTGCCAGTGATTGGTTTATATTATCTGAACTAGAACTACTTACCATTTGATAGAGTGACAAAATCATGCAATGAATTTAGCTAATGTATTTCAAAAGGATGCAATATATGGGAACATTTTGAATCTTTACGTGTGCTCTGCCATGTTAACATTCATTTATGTCAGTATTGACATAAATGACTCTTTTATTGTCATAACTGACTCTTTCAGAATTTTTCCATTACAATGCTTTTTTACTATAGCTGAAAATTTGCTGAGCACCCTTAGGGTTCAGGTCTCCAGAGTATCTTACTATTTTGCATCTTAGAAAGAAAGTGACCAAGTTCTGCTGACTGCAAACCCAGGTCTGCTGACCATGTTCTCTTGTCTGTTGCTCTTCTGATCCTCAAACCTGAAAATGGAATGCTGTTCTACATGAAGTAGGCTATATCCCAATGTCTAGAGCATTGTCATTATGTTATTTGATGGTCACTTTGACTAATGAGCACCCAAAGTTCACTGTCCAGATAGTTCAGTGGTTCAGCATGTGCTGTAGGCATTCCTGCACCATACACTTAATCACACATCCTGAAAACTGAAGAGATTTTTAGCTATCATCCTGTCTAACCTAGAATTCAAAAGATTTAGGGAGCAGAAAGGCACATCTCCCAAGATTGAGCCTGCTTCTGAGTGAACAAATCACCCAGCACAGGACATCTAAGAACAGTTACACTTGCTCTTATTTAAGCAATAAATTTAGCTAGACCTACAGAGAAGACAGTCGGGATTGTCTTTAATAGAAAGTAAGCAGTTGATGTTTCCCTCTTTTTTCAATGTTGAGGCTTATAAAAGAAGAGGGAAAGACTTCCTGCTGGTTCAGTTTTCCTATGCTGCTCTTCTAGATTTGTTTTCTTATTATAAATCTAACCTTTTATCTGGTCTTAGCTGGACTGGAAGACATGCAATAACAACTACTGAAGATATTTTGGCAGTGTCTCAGGTACGTGGTGAATGACAAGCATGTTTGGAGAGCTCCACAGTCTGCCTGGCTTGTAAGTCACAAATGCTACCATTTCTCATCTATTTAAATCCCATTAATTAACCAGTCAGTGTTGACAGGTAGGAACCTTGTTGGAAAGTACATCAGTCAAAGAAGAAAAAAGAAGAATCTTTCAGAATAAATAGGATTCTGGAAGTTGAAGCATTGTACTTCTAAGTCTTGTTGAATAAAAGTCTTATTACTAAGCCAAATTCAGTCATGTTTAGAAACCATTCCCACAGGTATCAGTGCAGATGGAGAAGACATCTAAAGAACATTTGGCTTATAAAAGATAAAAATGGAGTCAAGAAGAGCTCCTTTCTATTCAATAGTAATTCCAAGTTACAGAAACAACTCAAGGAAAACCACTTTATTAAATTCTCAAGCACTTTATGTTGTCCTTAGACATTCTCAAATATTTTGTCACACCTTCTCAAGAGTCAGAAGTGGGAAACTTGATAATGTATTGGATGGAGCAGTGTTTCCTGTGTGGATCTGAAGTTGCCTTCTCTGGAGATAATGAAGTATTCTCTCCTCCTGTGTTAGTTTGATATTAGTTAATATTAAGGAGAAAGGAAGGAAAGCATTTACGGAAATAGTTCTCCTGAGAGAGGCTCTTGGGAGCTTCAGAAAGGACCAATAGCTGTCCAGGCCTGAGAACTGACAGCTTTGTAAGCCATTGAGAATCCGGATCCACCCCCGTGAATACGCATTTTAAAGCCCGGGAAACTCCAAACTATCTCTTTTCGGCTTCTGGCTTCTGAAGGTATCAAAGCTGTGGGGGATGAGGCCTGGCCTCGTTCCAGCGTGGCCCGTGCGGCCTGGCCTGGCCGGGCCCCTCCCTCCCCCAGCGGCTCTCGGGCGNTACAGCATTTCCTTTAATTTGTGAGAGAAAACAAGTATGGGGGGATGATGAAGTGTTCAAATGTGGACTTGAACAGAGGCCACAGATGTTGAAGAAGCAGTGACGCTCTGAGGAGTTTAAGCAGAGAGACAGAGATGAGAGTGAAGAAGACTCTCTGTCTCAGGGAGCAAAGAAGAGGCTTCTGTTTTTTGGAGACGAAGATGATTGTAGAAATTGGTGAAGCAAATCTTTTCCTTTGAACAGCTCATCCTTAAAAAATGACACCCCATAAGTTGACAATGACCCATTGACTCAATTGTGAAAATGGGAGGAATTTCACAATAGCAGAGTTTTTCTAAACTGGGCTGCTGTTTTGTGAAGATGCAAAGCCACGAGAAGACTGTGTTCTTGTGGACATATCTCCAGGGTGTTGAGAAAGAAAACTCCTCGCCCTATGAGGATTGAGGAAAGAATATTGTAAAAGTGATAGCTGATTTAAAAATCCCAGATTTTGTTTTATGTTGTTGGGTGGAAAAGAAAAGAAGTGGGCAGGAGAGTAAAGTGTTCTGGAAGTTTCATTCTGATTTTCCTGGAGTTTTGTTTTTTTTTTTCTATTCATTTAGTTTTGTTAATAAAACTTTCTTTATAATCTAAGTTTGAGCCTGTTTTCCTTTCTCCTAAAATCGTATCTCACAACAGAGAAATGAGTAACTGTACTGGTGGGTTTAGCTAGTTCTAAACCCACAACATTCTTCGGTGCATTGGCCAGGAAATTCAAACTGACAATTTTAAAACCACTACACCTCCTATCATATAGGGCTTTCTGGTTAACTCCCAAGAAGAAATTAAAATATTGCTCAGAGAATGGGCAGCTGAGTTGAAAACGGGAAACTGAATTGAAGGACTTTCATTTTCAGATATCAAATGAGATGTTAAAAGAAGCAGAGCATTGTAAAATAGAAATTAATCTGTCATTTCTCCTTAGATACATTATCTTACTATGTAATTCCTATTAACCTGGAGATAAAACTAAATTTGAGATGTCAAACACAGGTGATGATATGCTGTAAAAGTAACTTGAACCAATGTACTAAAATCTCCCTCATTTAATTTGTGTGTTGGTTTAAATGCTCTGTGAAAAAAATCATTCTGTAAAGAATATTTTCCATTAATATCTAATTTATTTGGGCTTTAATGACTCTCTAATTGGCTGGTTTCAGTTTATTAAGAGAATGGGCTAAAATATGTCAGATCATTTTGTCTTAGATACTTTTCTCAGGCTTTCTCTCCTTTAACTGTGCAAGGAGATTCTGATTATGACAGAAATTTGAATTGTATATATTTGGAGCTCAAAGCTAATCCATTCTCTCACTGCTTCCAGGTACCTCCAGAGAGGAATTTTGGAACCCAATTGTTTGTCAAGTCCTGAGTTAATTAACTTTGAAGGGTGGTTTCTCAGAAGAGCTAATAGCTTTAAAATTATTTGCTCTGTTGAACAGCATTTCATTCTGCTTCTGTACACAAAGTATGGACAAAGGGGGGCAATATTTTAATAACTTCCAAGAATGATATTAAGGAACTAAAACCTGAAGAAACTATAGCCAAGAATATAATTACCAAATGCAAAGTGAAATGCCCATCAGAGGGTTTTGGATGCATCAGGAAGGATAGTGAATATTTATTCTCACTATAGTATTACTGTTCACTCTCAGATGACTTGTCTTATTAACATAAGCAAAATGGGTCACTGGCTTCTGAGGGAATGTCTAGCATGAGAGATTCTGTACACAGAGCTAAATCAGCAGGGAAATGCAAGGCCACTTACCTTCCCTCCAATGCACAGAGTTTAAGGTAGATGCAAAGATTCCTGTTTGAACTCCTGTAGCATCCAGCTGCTTCCTGGCATCCTCAGAAATCTGCATACTTTGGAAGGGACACATTTCTGAATAGGTCAGCCACTTACTTCTCCAAAACAAGGCTAAACTGAAAGGATTTAGATCCAGGAGAAGTAGCAGGTAAAATTAGATCCTGCATTATGAAACTGTTCCTGCAGGTTGTTTCTTGACTTGTTCTCTGAGAGCTCTGACCCCACTGTCACCCTGCAGACAGCCCTTTGGCTTTTCTCCACACACACCTGCTCTTTCACAGGAGATTTTTACAGGTCTGCATGGTTTGTTCCTGCTGAACTCTTCATGATCATCCTCAGGCCTTTTTGTTTTGTCTACCCCAGGTTTTGTTTGTATGCCCTTTGTAAATCAGTATCCGTCCCGAGTAAGAATCTGTTGGTGACAGCTTGTGCCCAAAAGATTTTTGTTCTTAGTGTCTTCTTGACTAGATGTGTCCCTGTGTGGCATGAGAACACATTGCATATAGGTTTATGTCTCACTTTTGTTTTCAAGACCGAAATGAAGAATTGTCGTCGGATAATGATGGCTTTAGTACTTTTCCAGCTGCTTTGTTCCATTGGTTATTGGTTCACAATCCAACTCTGAAACTATTAGCGTGGCTAATTGTGTGACTATAGAGGTAAATTTGTTAAAAGAATTTGTTAAAATTTGTCAGAGAAGAACTAAGCTACTGGACAATCTGAAAATTCTCAGCTTTGTTTTGCTTCTTGGGGAATGAAATTATACACTCCTGAAGATTTGCCAAAGTCTAGAGACGTTTGTGTGATACACCTGCTCCCATCAAAAATGGTGTTGAATTTCATATGTGATTTACTAACATGTCATGACTAAGGACTGCTGCTGATCCAGCATGAACTCCTGCTACAGAGCATGAAGTGTGCTGTTAATAACCAGTTTGCAGGAAGTCCCCCTCTGGTGCACTCTGATGCATAACTTTTAAATGTATCAGATTGTATTATTCCTTCTCCTCGGGGTCTTTTTCTGTTCCTTCATTTCCTAACTGTTTGATCTAGAAGGATCATTTTAATTCTTATCTATCAGGTTAATGCAAAAAATAGAAAAAATATTTAGAGCACACTGCTACGCGCTATTATGTGTGTACAAGGGAACAAGCTGGGACTCTCAGCTGTGGCAAAGACCTTCATGGCCAAAGGAAGAACCGTGTGCTGGAAAACATGGCAGAGAACTTGATGTTTTCCTGTGGATTGTTGCTGACATTTACAACAATTTCCATGGTCGCAGAATGGACAAAAGTTTATCCCCCATCAATATGGGACCTTGCACTGTGGTAAGGACTGCTGTGCCAGGAAACCAGCTTGTTCATGGTTACTTTTTTGGTGTATTGATCATTACAGAATTGTTTCCACCATACTGAGCTCAAAAACAACAACAACAACAACAAAAATCCTAAAAAATATATTTTTGTTACAATGTTGAAGTGATATAACTCTATGGAAGTTTGAAGAACAGTTTAAATACTTCCTCTTGCAGACTGAGTGAAGGGCTGTAAGGATTTGTATGCTGGTCTAGTTCCAGGGCAGGGGTTCCCTACCTTGAAATGCAGTGCTATTATTGAGTATCTTGCCAGTCATGATAGCCAGCAATTTATAATTGTAGCTAAAAGACAAGGAATACAGCATGTATTAGCCTAGGCGTTGGTTATCAAGCACCCTCTTTGAGGACAGTGTTCTGTAAAGATATCAGTGTTTGTCAAATAAGGAACAAGGAGGCTGTCCTTCCTGCAACCTAGAATACCTTCCCAAGCTGTCAGATTGACACCTTCAGATAAAAATCCCTTAAACCCTTCAGATAAAAATCCAGGTTTTTTTGCAGGAAAACCAGGAATTGTAGAAGGGTATGCAGTTCCTGACATAAGAGCAAAAGCTAACATGTCATTTTACTGAACTCAGCATCTGACAGCTTAAAATTTCTGAAACAACAGTTGCACTTTTGTGGTCCCTCACAGGTGATTTGCATCAATATTCTTCATGTTTTGACTTTCTTCTTGGGAAAAAAAGTTTAACAGAAAAATGGTATTGTGTTTCAGTGATCAAAACAATTTCCCACATTATTTTAATATCTTCATTATCACTCTAGGTGCTGGAACAGAGTGCTCACTTAGTAAATGTGCTGATGGTACAGAACTGGGAGGTGTGGTTGATACACCACATAGCTGTGCTGTTATTCAGAGGGATCTTGACAAGTTGGAGAAACAGGCTGGCGTAAGCTCATTAAGTGAAAATGGACAGTTCAATACCTGGGCAGCAATAACCCCATGTACCAGCACAGTTTTGGGGATGTCTGTCTGGGAAGCAGAAAAAGACCTGGTACACACAAGGCCAACAGCATCCTGGGTTTCACAATGAAAAATATCCTGAAGTTTTGCATAAGATTATAGAAACAACAAGTTCAACCCATTAAAGGGTTATTGGGCACTAGTGATAATATTTGGTGCTGGGATACCAGTCTGGTGTCCACCAGAGTGACTGAAAGTGATTTGAACCATCCCACAGTCTTTCATAACACTGTAACAGAAAGGACAGAATGTGAATCCTTTAAGTTAAATGGTGCTCTTGTGAATTCCCTAAAGATTGCATTTAAAGTGTAGAAAAGTTTGAAGTCTATGTCTATTTGCTGAAGGGCAAATAGACTTTATAACTAGCAATAACCCATTCTCTTTGCTTTGGATGATGTCACAAAAGATATGGAATGGATGATACATATTTATTTTAAAGCAATCGCAACATGTTTTAAATCAAAAGTTTTTTCTTTCTTTCTTTCTTTCTTTCTTTCTTTCTTTCTTTCTTTCTTTCTTTCTTTCTTTCTTTCTTTCTTTCTTTCTTTCTTTCTTTCTTTCTTTCTTTCTTTCTTTCTTTCTTTCTTTCTTTCTTTCTTTCCTTCTTTCTGAATTATTATCTTGCAGTGTTTTTCACAAACTTCTCATATTGTGGAATTTTTTTTAATAGAAAAAATCTGCAAATTTTTAAAATTAAAAATATAAGTTGGCTTTTCTTTTATAAATGGTACATTTGGGCAACACAAAATTCCCACACATTGCCCTGTGCAGAAATTCACTACACACCCTGTAACTTACAGAGGATTATTGGGATCAAAGAGGAATATTAATAGAGGTGAAATGGAAAATTAATTTCTCCTCACTTTGTGATTTGTTGCCATACATGGAGGACAGGAATCATTTTGCAGTGACACACTATTCCTGGAGTCAGGCTGCCTGTCAGCTGGTAAGTGCTGATGTAAAGGTAACTGATCTTGGGAAAAATATGGATCCATAATAGGCATAAATGTACACCTCTGAGAGACAGCTTAAAATAGATGCATCTGATACCTTGTTTTTATTTCAGAGACTTCCAAGTCTATAATAATCTTGATGTGAAAGAGTGACAGGTATTTCTTAGAACATAAGAGCTCTATTCCCTTGCCTGTTATCAGAGATGGATGAACACACCCCTGTTCTACAGGAACAATTTTTCTTAAGCAACTTTATTTCATTAAGACTAATTAGTGAAAGTGCTTTACCCTGAATAATCTAATGCCCAAAAAACACAGTATGTGATTTGTGACATATCATTTCAGGCTTGATGGTGGCAATATTTTTCACTGAGGGGAATGTTCGCCATTTGCACGTGCTGCTGGGCTCTTTCAAAATAAAGATGAATAATAAATAAATATTATTTAAGCAGTGATAAGTAGAAGTTTGCAGTCTTTAAAAGCAAATGTATAATTTCAAAAGAAAGAGCAAAGATAAATCTCTGGGAAATGTCTGAAGAAAAGATTTACCAGCTTTGAGTATATTCTGTGTTTTTCCACCCAATTTCATGTCCATTGCCCAGTACCTCAAAGAATATCTTTTTGTGCCATGGGTGCCATGGGAAACAGATCAACTTGCCAAATCTCTGTTTTTTCCTGGCATTGCAGGAGGGGCAGGCAGGTTGTGTTTGGTGCCTTTTACACATCACAAGTGCTTGTGAGCAGGAGCACCCAAAGAAACAGCTGAAAACATCAAAGGAAGGGGAAGAAGAGGTACTGGGCGTGACTGGGAGGACAGAAAGCATTTAGGACGCTCCTGAGAGAGTATGTGCTCACTGGGCACTGCAGGGTGAGCTATTTTACAAGCAGGTGACTCTTGGAAATACAGATTGAGTGTGACCTTCATGCAAGCAACTGTGAAGCATAGAGCAGTGAGATCATGGTCCTTGTCATGAGGTCAGGCCGGCACCTGAAGTGGCATATCCTATGCAGAAACACTGTGAATCTTGGGTAGCTTGGAAAACACTTCCAGTCAGTTACTGTCATGTTACTGAAAGGATTCATTTGAGAAGAAAGAAATATTTCCTTCTGAACAAGGTGGTCATTAGAGTTAGTACTGAGCAGTAAATGCTTTCTCCCACTGCTTTGAAAACAGCTTTCCCTTTACTCACCACTCTACTGCTTTTTGTTTTCTCCTGCCTCCTGGTCCATACTGCATGTCTCTCTCTCCCTGTCTCTCTTGTCAGAATTGCTAAAATGTTCATTAGAATGGATGAACTCCTTTATGATGAGAGAATTGAAAAGATTGGCTTGAATGATGATGGGTCACACTTGCTGAGTGATTAAAAAGATAGTCTAGGGCAATTAAGCTGATACAAGATGGATTTATTTATATAACTCCACTGAGGAGAGAAAAAAAACAAGGAGAAAAAAAGGCTGAAGGAAAATATTAGGAGCAAAATTAATTAATGCAGGGTCCATTTGCTAATTTATTTTGAGAATTAGAGGTACATTTCTGTTCCTGAAACACCTATATATGTATATATTTTGGGAATTTTAGAGGTAAACAAAAAAATTTTATAAAATTAAGATCCAGAAGATGCCATAAAATTCTGGCCACCTCAGTGGTGAGCACTGTAGCAGAAATTTTCCTCCATCCCACTTTTGATTTTTGCTATTACTTGACAATATTTTGTGACCTGATGAGATTACAGAATTGACTGTAAGTTAGGTTGACGGTTACAGGCAGACTGGAGAGGTGTCTCTTTCTGTGTTCCTATCCTTCTCTATTCCAAATGACAGCAGTCTTGCTTTTAATGTAAGGCTCAGTCTTCTTTTTTGTTCCAGATGGACTTCCAGGAGTTCCAGTGTTCTGCTCAAGAAGTTTTGGCTTTGTCATGGATAGCAAATGAATGACAGATATTTATCAAGCTTCTGTATCCAGACAGATGTGTAAAGTACAAACAATAGTCTTAGACAAATGATATACCAAAATGCCTACTCATGAATAGCAATCTGCAAATCACAAAAATAATTTAACCAAAGCCTTCATGATACACCAAACATTTCTCACCATTTGGGAGAGAATTGTCAGGGGGATAACTATGTGCCATGTAAATACTGAATTCCCACCCAAGGGTTGGGAATTTTGTGCTGACTATTGTGACTTTATATCTGTTCTTCTAAAATGACTGATGGGATGGCCTCTTTCTAAAATTACTGTTCATCATTATATTACATCACATAATTTATTTTTTTTTACTTTGCTTCTCTTTGTCTATGTTATTAGCAGGAGATTAATTCTCTGTGTGCTCTCTGGCACCCACCTGCCTTCTTTTCTGGATGAGCTGCTCACTGGAGGTTATACAATACCATGCTAGGAAAGGGTTCATTCATGCCACATTGTACTCCTGACACTAGGAGGGGAATCACATTCTTCCTGCACATGCCACTTTGTTGGCCTGCATCAGAACACTGAATGCTCTGCATTAAACAACATCCAAGCTTCCTTGTTATGCAGATAATCCATAATCTGCTAGATGCCATACCATGGGCTCTTCCCAAACAATCCAAGAAGCCATTGCATGTGTGGATTGTTTCCTGGGCATGTTAACAAGTCTTTTGCCAGGACTGCTCTGTCATGACTGCCACATGGACATCTCAGCTGAGGACATGAGGGAACTGCTGCTCTGTCAAAAACTGCCTGAATCCCAGCACCTTCCTCTGAGATAAATGCAAGTCACCATCAACAGCCCTGTTTCCCTACAGCTTTGAAGAGGCTCACACCAAGTGGTTGTTCTGTCATGCCAGGGGACCAGAAATATTCTCTGAGGGGGAAGACTGTCAGATTGACACAGCGTTGGTGATTCTTTCATAGTTTGGAGAGAGTGAGTTACTTCAGCTGCACTGCACCGGACAACTTCTAAGACTCCTCTCTGGCCCAGTCTTCCCTTCCTTCTATCCCTATCCCTCAGGAGATGACGATGCTGTTCTGACCCAGGGCTGACAGAGCCATGCTGACTGTGATAAACAGGTTTCAGTATACATAAACAGTGTGCAGGCAAATGTGGGTATCCTTTCATTTTTCCATAAATTTACATTTCGGTTTCCTGGATCCAGAAGACTTCCACATTTTATCATAATTTATGATGTCTTGAATTGTATAAATCCTGGTGTTCTTATTATAGGAACAGATTATATGTTCTGTGCAGCTGACAGAGACAAATGCTAGACTTACTCCCTGGAGAATTCTAATCTCCCCCTAAAATTTTAAGATGTCAGTGAAAAACAATCTCCCTGTTTCTGAAACCCAATCCCAAGGAGCAATGATACTACCATCAATAAAAATAACTGGACTGGGATCCTTAGGGATATATCGTTGACAGAATTGTTCAGGTCAAGACAGTGCAGATGTCCACATCATAAATCTGAAAAGGTTATGGTTCGTGTGTGGCAGAAAATAGAGGAGAGAACGTTCATGCCCCAAAGACTGCCTCCCCTATCAGAATAACTATCCCTTGAAGAACAATTTAGTGTCATCTATTCCTCAAAACACTTGTAATTAATCTGCACAGCTCATCACCACCAATGCAGTGGCTACTGAAGTTTTCCATTGATTCGAAAATCTGCCAGACAAATCCATGAGAGGAAAACCAGGTCTAGACTTCTGATCCCACACAGAACAAAGACAGCGGGATCGCAATTTGCCCAAGCCAGGAGCACTTGAGGAATGGGGTAGTGTTAAGGAAAAGCCTCAGCACATCCGCCTGTTCCGTAATTTCTGTGCTTTTTCAGCCTCAAACATTATCAAGGCTGAGCCACTGCCAGAAAAATGCTCTGGGCTGGCCTTTGCATGCCACAAGAAGCCAACAGAGACATCCCCCTTGCCAAGAAGAGCCTGGAGCCCTGGTGCTGCTGCTCTGCAGCCAGGACAGCCCTCTGTTTGCACAGGCAGTGCCAGACACAGCCACTGCTTGTGGCTCTGGGCAGAGCACACACATGGCAGGCAAAGCTCTCTGTGTGTTCAGGGAGTGCACAGAAAGCTGCTGGAGCCAGGGCCCGCTGGGGCCTCTTCTTGCCTGGGCAAAGCAGCTCGTGCTGTGCTGGTGCTACTGGCTCCAGGCTGATGTGGGTTTCAAACTTGGCAAGTCAAGTTTGCAAAGTGCATAGGGCAGTGCCTGGGGAGGCAAGGTGCTGTAGGATGGATTTCTAGGGATCTGAAGCACTTAAAAACAAATGGATGGCTCACTAGTGCCCCTTGAGTGGGCAAGGCCCAAGAGCTTTAAGTTAAACTTTGCCCAGCTTGTCCCTCAAGGGAATTTCTTTGCTCCCCTATGGTCTCACAAACTCCTCTTTTGCCTTGAGTCAGTAATTTCTGAATGTGTGGTGCTGGGATAACAGAGACTGTTTCAGCAGAGGTGCTGCCAGAACTTTATACAGAACCACCTGTGCACTCTCTGACAGGTTCCAAAGTACCACACTGGTACACTCCACATCACTGTGCCTGCTTGGGAAACCCACAGAACACATGACTTGTGCTAATGCTCTCAGCTCTTATTTTCAGTCACTCTTCACTGTTGTGCTCTCATCTTACCTCTGAACTAATGGGGGATTGTTTTTACACAGCCCATGTGGATCAAATATTAAGTTACCATCTTGTTGTCAAGAGAACAACAAACAATCCAGATTTTCATATTATAATGCAGCCACAACTAACTTGGTTCACCTGTGACTGGCTTTGGATGCAAAGTATTTAATGAGTAGTACAGACTTCTCCCACGGGGCTTGTGGTGTTCCCTATTTCTTAGAAGAGTTATTGCAAGAACTCTGCCAATTAAAAAAGTGACATGATACCTTCTGTTGCTCTTTCTCCCTGGGATTTCCTATTAGTTTGTTTAATTTGAGCTTTTTTCTAGCTTTGAGCTGCTTGAATACTGATACCCAAGATATGTTTTAAGGCTGAAGGACTGGCAAGTTGCTAGTCCATTAAAAAGCACAGGTATTATCTTCTATTCTCCCTCCCCATTGCCTTTCTCATGCTCCTACACTGCAGATGAGGAAAGATATCTTGACCTGAAATTTTCTAAGCAGGAGTACATCTACAACAAACCTTCACCACCTATAGTCCAGACAACCAACTGAGCCAGCAATGGGCAGCAGTGCCACTCACACCCACATGCAGGGGGTTCTCTTTATCCACCTGTAGGGAGTTAGAAAGCTCTGACTGCTCTTCTTCAGTGTGACTTTTCTCCCTTGGGAGAGCAGCAGCTGTTTAAAAGCAGGACTCTGATAGCTCTGGCAATTATGGAAGCCTTGTGCTCAGGGATGTGAAGGGAGGGCCAGCCCATGATGTGGGGAACAATATACTTCTTCTTGGGTCCTGACATCCCTGCTTACCTTTTCCTGCCATCTTCATGAGGTAAGTCTGGTTTGTAGCTCTGGCCTGCAGTCCACGTGCCCTACTGGTGGCTTCATCAAAAATTTATCTTTCTGTGTGTCATTTTTATTTGCTTAAGGTAACAAGCAGCCAGCAGCTGACAGAAAAGGCTCCAGCAGGCAACCCAGTGCCCCCATTTTCAAACGAAAATGCATCTATTACTGAGTTATTTAATGCCCTTTGGATGATGGAGGTGCATGATTCCCTTATGGTGAGACAATCTTCCCTAAATATTCCCAGTATCTCCTATCCCATTTTCTTGGCTACAGGATACAGGAGCCCAGCTGAGATATTTCTTGTCTGTGTCACATCTGTTTTCATACTGTGACTCTCTTTAAAGGCTTTTTATTAATACTTACACGAAATAGTTACGTATGTAAAGATGGGGTTTTGCTTTCTTCTTGTTAGAGCTTGAATTCCCACCTGAGAAAGGTTTTGGGCTTGCTTGCCACCACGAATAATCCCTGCCTTGTCTAGCTGGGACTACAGTAGCTCAAGAACACTATTGGGCATGGCTTTCCATGGAGTCTGTTTTCTTATCTCCTGGCTCCAGCTTCCATTAGATAGGGAAGAGTGTCACTGGCACATTAACCACCAGGACTCTCCATATTCACGGAGGCACAGAACTGCTACCACAACTATAAACAGAAGAAATCTGAATTCCAGGGCAACAACAAGGAAATCTGAATGATCTGGGAATTATACATTCCTGGATGTGCACAGATGGTTGTATTTGCTATAGCTGAGAACAGTCTGAATGCATCTGAATCACCAAAACTGGCCTTAGGAAAGAGAAAAACTCAGCTGACTGCAATAAGCTTTATCTAACAAGCCCAAGGTTACAGATAGATTAAATGTCTGTCACTTGAATCCCTTAACATTACTGGCAAATTTTCCAAAGGTGCAATCTGTAACTAACTCATAGGGCTTTGATGGAGATTTTGAAAGATAAGAGTCTCCTTATGAGACATAGGGGTATTGTTCTCATTAACAACTGCCATCCAGCTTCTAATTATCTGCTAATTGAAAAATTGAGACAGTGCAGACAATTTTCAAAGGTTACAACCACCCATTTGTCTGGCACACCCTCAGCTTCCAAATGAAACACCTGTAGGATATACTGTGAAAACACTTTATATAGCCTCAGGATGTTCAGCAGGGTACTTCATATCATGTGTTATTTCCATCTCTAGCTCCTCATGAACTCACTAAAGTCAAGTTTCTAGTTTGTGAGCTAGAAATGGTAGAATTGTACCAAGATCAAAACATGTATGGGGGCTTCAGGATGGTGTCCTAATACACGAAACAGACTAGTAATGTTGAGATGCCTCTGCTTTCCCACTTGACTCTGCTGCCTTGCTGTAATTCCTGCTCCTGAATTCACAGACAAAACACGACAGAGGGGAGGTCATGGTTAAGAGCTGGCAAAGGGTTAGGCAGCTGCTGGGTCTCCATCTCAAGAAGAATCTATTTTCAGCACAATGAAATCCTCCCTCTTACGTGGCAATATCAGCATGCAGATCCTTGCCCCCTCCTCACTACTGTGCAGGACAGTCTGTAGTTGGAGTCTACCCTCAATCTGCTCTTCTCTTTTGACTGCTGTGATTTACACTTAGCTGTAGTGGAGTCCAGCCCTGAAGAAATGGAAGCATTGGCAGAAAATTAATAGAGGCATAATCGATTTTAATTCCCTTTTCTTATCAAGGTGTTATCGCTTCTTCCAGCAGGTCCTTCCTTTGCCAAGGACAGATATCGCTCTCGCTCCTCCAAACCTTTCCAGAGTAACACTGCAGCTACACTAGTAAATTAAACATGTCCAGGAACTTAGGCCAATTGGCATGGAACTGTTTATGCTTATAGAAGTAAACTATTTCTGTATCAGGCATGGTGAGGCTAGATGCAGATTGTATTGGGAAGGGTCCCAGAAAATGTCAGCTGTCCGGTTATGCCTTTAAATCTGTTTAGGAGATGTTTTGCTGGCACAGGTCAAAAGCTTGACAAGAAATATGCCTATGATTTATCAGTATAAGTGATTGGCTTCCACTGTCTGCAAATGCTCCCTGGCATGAGGCAGTGTTCCAAGAAAGGCAGCATGAAATTGACTTTTCTCCAGTGCAATTCACTGTCTATGAACTTAGAGCAGATAACCAATAGGATTGAGGACTTTGGATTTTTTACAAGAAGCTTATTGGCCAACGTGCCACTAAATTTAATTAATCATCAATGAGATAAGGCTCAGGTTTGTGAAAGAAGATAAAGCTGCCACAAAAGATTAATACCTCAGATTCATCAGGGTAAGCTCTTGTGAGAGGGCAAGAGTCTGAACAACAGTCTGGACACGAGTCTTTAAATTTTGGCTTCTTGCAGAAGAAGAACACTTGAGAATATGCTGCTTACAAACTTTCTTTGATTTCACCATGTAGGACAAGGGGTAACAGATTTAAACTGGAAGTTAGATATTAGATATTAGAGAGAGATTCTTCCTTGTGAGGGTGGAGAGGCCCTGGCACAGGTGCCCAGAGAAGCTGTGGCTGCCTCTGGATCCCTGGAAGTGTCTAAGGCCAGGTTAGGTAGGGCTTGGAGCAGCCTGGGAGAGTGGACGGTGTCTCTGCCAATGGTTCTTTCAGGCTCTTTCCAACGGAATTCTTTCTAGAATTGATCCTCTGATTTCACTGCAGGAAATTGAAGTGCTATCAGTATTGGTAGTTTCAATGACACAAAAACCTTGGATATCCACTAATTTTCCATTATGTTCTTCTCATATTTATCACCATCTTTGACCTCTATAAAGATAGCCCAAATTGCTTTTTCTTTCCAATTTTGCCTTGAAACTTGAATGTTTAGTTTATTTGCCTTGATATTATTCATTGCAATTACTTCCTGAAATTCCTAGCCTGTGAACAAGATGCCAAGATAGAAAAAAATACCAAAACCAACACCAGTATTTTGTCAGAGATTACTTAAAAGTTTTTCAGGTTATTGTTTCCATATGTTTTAGTATAACTTTTTCAGCTGAATTACTCTTTAATATTTCTTACCTGTGCTTCCACTATCTTTGTGTGTTTTCCTAATTCAAAGCACTGCTGACAATACTGATAAAGTCCCTGCAAAGTCTTTGCTAATATATTTATCTTCTCTTGGCAGACTTATGCAACACTGTGCTAATATCATTGGTTGTATCACCTGCCAAACTTCTGATACACATCCAAGTCATTCATGGCACCATGCTATATTGGAATGTTTTTATCAATACCTTTTCAAGCAAGATGTGTAAATCTCCTACATTTTTCATCTAGATTCTCTTCCTTTATACTTGTTGCTTTTTTAGTCAAAATATCAAAAACTGGCAATATTTTTCAGTTAGCCTGTAGTTGTTTCTTCCAATGAACAAGATGTTTTACAGCAGTGTACTAAAATATCAGCTAAAGAATTGTCCTTTTTGTATATTCTTATTTAAGTGAAGGTAGAAAACAATAGTCAAATTTAAAAATAAATATTATAACATATTTATTTTTATTTTTACAGTATACCAAATTTAATGTCAGCAAGAGACTTCCGTTGGAACAGAAAATATACTGTGAGATGTCAACCGGAGCTGCAGCTGGGATTTGTTAGAACGAGATGACCAGATTTGCAAGGACTAATGTTAGTCCACCAAAACAACTAATGAAATGTTTTTTTATATTGAACATTTTTCTAGTAGTTTGCAATGCAATTGTCTGGAGGCTAGAAACTCTGAGTACTTCCTTTTCCCTCTCTTATGCTTAGAATGAACAGATATTTATGCTGCGTGCCCATACCTTTTGTCTTCCTGGTCTGTTGAAGCTTATAGGGAGCTGATGATGACTTAAGCATCTGGACATGTGAATTCAGCTTTTAGTTCTAGCTATTTAATTATGCTGTTACTTTGTTCTGCTATTGAAATCATCATTATTTAAATCTTATTCCAAAATGAAATAATTCTAGTTATAGATTGTTGGAGTTTAATTTGTCCTTAAGTTTATCAGATAGTTGAAGGTTTCCTACAAGGCACAGGGCTGAAGTCCTCCCAAGCTATTAGTTAAGCTGTCTCTAAATTATCACCTGCTTTTGAAAGAAATAGAACTTCCCATTCCTGGCGAGATGTTGGCATTGCAGGAGCATGTTTACAGCGCTGCTTACTGAGATGGCACGGTTTCTGTCACATGATACGTCTTTGGGAACTATGACTCTCCTTGCTACTCAGGTGGACAGAGCATGCTGTTACCAGAACACCACTAAGATACTTCTAATTCTCCACTGAACTCTGAATTTTGTGAATTAACTCAAATGTAAGACCACATTCTTCAGTACACATAGTACTGCCCTAAATACACTTGTCAAAAGTTATCTGCTGTTGAATAGGACCAGAGCTAGACCAGGAATAAATATACTGAAGAATTTCAGTTTTGTTAATGTATCCTGTTGAGATCATCTCCACCACCTTGGATCCTGGGTCCTGTAAAGCAAATACTGCAGCACTGCAAACTCTTGCTGTGCTAGTTCAGCATGATGTTATTTCCCTCTGTACATGTACATGGAAAGAGACTTGAGAGGGACAAGAAAAAAAGGTTCAGGTATATATCACCCTGAAAATGGTGGGCAAAGAGCAGCAGGCATTAATATTAGTGAGAACACATGAGAAATTAATTTCTCCAGCCATTGCCTGCTGAGTTTCCATTAAACCCTGGCAGCAGTGGGAATCAGCAACTTCTTTTCTCAGCTGTTGCTGTAACCTAAAAAGAGCCCTGAAAGGCTCCCATGAAGGTCACATTGAGAAGACAGGTCAGTGCTGCACTAGATGTGTGGCTTATGAAAAAGACAGAAGGACAGTTTCTTTTATGATGAGATCCATCCACAGGCCTTGAGGGAACTGGCAGAGGAAATGGCTAAGCCACTATCCATTATACTTAAGAAGTCATGGCTGTCTGGTGAAGTTGCCACTGTAAAAGGGGAAACATAACCAGAGGTGCTTAATATCTCTTTAGCCAATGGGAGCAGGAGGTTCAGGGGCATCCTCAGCAAGTTTGCCAATGACACCAAACCACATGGTGCAGGTGCCATGCTGGAGGAAAAGAATGTCACCCAGAGGGACCTGGAGAGGAAGAAGAGATGGGCCTCATGAAGTCCAGTATGGCCAATGTCAGTAAGGTCCTCCACGTGCTTCTGGGCAATTCCAAGCACAAGTACAGACAGAATGGAGAATGGATTAAGAACAGCCCTGAGGAGAAGGACTTGGGGCTGTTACTGGATGAGAAGCCCAGCATGTTCCAGCCATGTGTACTGGCAGCTGGGCTGATCCCCCAGTGTGGGCACCAGGGGAGGGAGGGTTTCTGTCCTTCTGCCTCACTCAGGTGAGACCCACCTGGAACACCATATTCAGTTCTGAGGCCCTCAACATAAGAACAATGTGGAACTGATGGAGTAAATCCAGAGGAGGCCATGAAGATGCTCCAAGAGCATCCTCTACTCTGGAGACAGGCTGAGACAGCTGGAGGTGTTCAGCCTGGTGAAGAGAAGGCTCCAGGGAGACCTTTATAGCAACCTTCCAGTGTCTAAAAGGGGCTGGAAGTAAGCTGGAGAGGGGCTTTTGACAAGGACAAGAGGAAATGTCTTCCCACTGACAGGGAGCAGGTTTAAATTGAGTATTAGGAAGACCTTCTTCCCTAGGAGGGTGCTGAGGCCCTGGCACAGTTTGCCCGGAACAGCTATAGCTGCTCTATCCCTGAAAGTGTTCAAGACCAGATTGGATGGAGCTTGGAGCAACCTGAGATAGTACAAGATATCCCTGCAGGTGGGAAGGGATGAAAGGGTCTTTGTTTTTTTCCTGGTTGCTGAGTTTGACAGCAAAAGCACATAGATGGGAGACAGGCTTTCAGCTGAGTCCATGGTTTGTTTATGTTAACAGAAATGGAAAGAAGGATAAACTAAGGACTTCAAGTTCTTTATTGAGGTTGTCCATTGGATATCTGAGGTGAAATTTATATTGGTGAAGGGTTTTTAAATTCTGCAGGAGCAGAAATTTCTGCTGAAATTTAAATGTCTACTCTGTAGTGACCCATAATCATTCCTTGTCGAAAGTGGTATGAATATTCAAATGGCATAGATTTCTACAAGCCCAAATCTTTAGTTCAAGGATTTATTTTATTTATTGTACAGATAACGTGTCAGACTTGGAAAAAAAGACGTAAGAAACAACTGAGGTCCTGTCCTGAACTGCCAGTATGGGTACTTTCTGATTAACTAAAACATCATCAAGAAAAGAAGGAAACATCTGTTGTTAAGCTGCACTGATCTACATAGCAGTAATCACAGCACATCTTATGATACTCACCTTACCAAAAATTCATGCTTATAATAACTCTTCTGGGAGAATCTCCCACTTCTTTTGCAATTCCAAGTGTACAGATTAGTATATCTGCACTAATGTATTTATGCTCTTCATGTATCAGAAGTGACCTCACATCTCTCTCTGAGACCCACCCCAGTTGTGCAGCTACACCCCAGCCTTTTATTTCTGTGACAAAATCTTTGTCCCTTATATTATGTTGTCCTGCCTGTGATTCTCAGGCACTAGCACTATCACACTATCACAGAGATTGTTCCTCTGCTTTCAGAATCTTACCAAGACATCTGCCAAATGCTTTTCATAATACTTATTTCCCTCTTAGTGGCTTGCCCAATGTATTCCTCTTAGGCATTTCTTACAAGATTCACACCATCACAAGGGAAAGATAAAAGCTGACATTCCCATTGTACAGCTGGGATAGCTGCAGCACAGACATACCAAGCAATCCATCCCAGGTCGTGCAGTGAGTCGATGGGAAAGCCAGCAATAGAATCCATAAGTCCTGAATCCAAGTTCTTTAAGTGCTTTGACTAGTCCAGATTCCCTCCTTAACACCCTTGTCACATTATTTATAGGAGATGTATTCATATAGCCACTAAGACATCAAAATTTTCTAATTATATCTAGTCATGTCAAATGACAATTATGCCCTTAGTTCAGTTTGCCAGACAATGCTTAGCCAAAGAGGGTTTGCCAAAATATTTTTGACCGAAGAAAGAGTAGGCATCTGTAGCATCTGCAGGCGAGATCGTATAAAACGTCCCTGCAACACTTCTGCCTGGCTCCACAGAAAGCTCCAAGGTAAGAGGACGGGGTGTGCAGGCTGGCAGGAAGGGGATGGCAGCCTAATGTGCCACCACATTCCTGCTGCCTCCAAGTGCTTCTGTCCAGGAGGAAACTCTGTTACAAATCTGTTTTCAAGGTGCCTGCATATTTTCATTCTTGATTTCTGTGCAGCAGCAATTTGGGAACTGCTATTTCTGTTTTACAGTACCGACAAGCTGCCAGCCCACAAGCCACACATCTGGTGTCAGGAGAGGTAAGAAGCTGATTTACTAATTCTTAGGGGCAGAGACAGATCCTTTTGGGTGGGTTGTGTGTATGGCTGAGTGAATGGTCACTATTTCACTGTACATTCTCAAGTCCATTCCAGTCACAGTATAAGGTGGTGGGGTGCTGAAGGCTGGTAAGGTTTTCAAGTGAATCATTGAATCACAGAACAATCCAGATTGTAAGAATCTCATAAGGTCACCTGGTCCATTCTTTAAGGAGCTGTGTTTGAACTCTCTGACTATTCATGGCAGGCCAGAAAATCCCCATGGGGACATTCTTTGCTTCTGCTTAACTTAGCTGACAGGGAGTGAGGTGTACTGCCTTCCCATCATTGCTGTTGTAGCTGTATAGCTGAACTAAGAATACAGTAGGAAAACTGCAAAATTCAGCATTTTGTCTCAAAAGATGTAATGTGATATGTTGTCCAAAATTTTCCATGGATTCACTAAAGCAGTAAAAGGAGAAAGAGCTGTAATATAAGAAACCAAGATCTGATTGTTATCTCTGTAAAAGGCAATGCTGCTCTTTGTTCCCTGCTCTGCTTGTTCTCTGCCTCACAAGAAATGGAAGATGCAGCTGCCCTTTTTTGGAAGACGCTACCTTTTCCCCCAGATAAAAGATGTTATGTAATATTTTCTCATTTTAGTACAAATAAACACTGGATTAAATGTTGTGTAAATATTAGGTACCTAAATGTTGTATAAATATCAGGTGCCTAACTCTATAGAGAAAGATATATTTAAATGTTTTCCTAAGCTGTCCACTTAGAGGTTTGGGTTTGTTTTTTTCCCTTGGGGCAGGGCGAAGAAAAAAATATTTTGGAGAAATTAATACAGGCCAAAAAATTCCATATTTTTAAACACTTCATTTGAGCTTTATATCTTGGAACTTTGGTTTTTTTTCTAAAATTCCACTAATTTTTTAAAAACTAAAAAGTAAAAGAAATCACTAGAAAGGCAGCTATCTCAGTGTAGTTTGAACAGCATTAATCTTTTAACAGTCATGTTGCAATTTTTGGCTGGATTCAAGCAGTTAGTAAAATTAGGGAAAATAGTATTATTAAAACAATTATAAAACATTCTAAATACTGAAACGGAGCCATTAAGAAGCTTGAGTTTTCAATATGCAATTCAGACCTTGGAGTATGAGCATTCTGAGTTTTGTGAAAAAATGTCAGTTGTGAGGAAAGAGCATTATAATAATTCCAAATTAATTTTAAGAGTGCCTAAGCAAATATAAGGATTTTTGCAGTTCTTAATTTCCACATGACAGTGCCTGAAGTGTTGAATTCTAAGTGTCTATAGATTATTTTAAGCCAAATAATCTCCCAAAATATAATCTTGACGATTTCCATAAATACTGAATTGCACCAATGCAAAAATTTGCTATTCCTTCCAAAAGGCTACAAACAGTATTAATAGAGTTCCTTTTTCTCCACAATTTCTCTTTCCTTCTCCTAACACGTGTTTTTTTTGGCAAATTTGATCAACATATCTGCACATCCACAGTGTTCTCTGCTGACAAGCACCTCCATAAAGTGCAGCCATGTCTTCGGATTCCGAGATGG